>RJWJ010001172.1:0-145925 GCA_004363605.1 Indri indri
GTGATTGGTTGGGGAAGTGTAATGGCTTTCTCTGGCTGGCCCTAAGCTGGAAGTGGGGACGAAAGTTAGGGGAGCTATCCGTTATTAATCAAGTCTGGGCCATTTGGGGCCAACTGGGCCAATCTGACCTCCGCAGCAGCCTCCTTGCAGGGCTGGTTGCTGCAGGCTGTGGCCGCAGTTCTAGTCTACGTATGGCCTGGCCCTCGTCCGTCCGTGTATTTGGCCTCTCGCTTTCAAGGCTGCTGCTAAGCTGGGGAGCAGCAGGCGGGACTAGCTTAAGTTAAACCACCACAAAGCCGGGGCTCTTACTGAGATTCCGCGGTTCCTCTCAGTAAGTGCTTCCAGCTTCTCGTGAGTCTTCGGTTAATGTCCGGAGTTCCAAAATGGTGACTCTAGCAATTTCTCGCCAATTTTTGTTTTTAGAATGGGCAGGATTTCAGGATTCCTTACTGTATTTTTGTTAACATCACTTGCCGTATTAGTTCTCAAAGAGCACAGGGATGCATCTACGTGGGTTGTTCTTTAGAAGTTATTTTCCTATCGGCTGACTTTCGCGTTCCTATCTCATCTTGCAGTGGTGCTGACGAAGCCCCTCTGAACCAAGAATTTCTTTCGCAGCCCTTTCTCATCCTCTGTGATTTTTTTTTCTTTCTTCCTTTCTTCTTTTTTAAAAAGATATAAGTAGAGAGTTTATTTGGGCCAAATTTGAGGACTGCAACCTTGGAGACACGGATTCAAGTTGCCCTGAATATGTTCCCCTCTGTGGTTCTCAGCTAGCGCGGCCCGCTCCTGTTCAGCACGTAAACTGTCTGCCCATGGCTTTAATCAAGAGCAGGTACCTTTTATACCTTGTCTTTACCAACATAGCCCCAAGCTTAGCACAGGCACTGGCGTAGTACAGGTGCTTAATAAATGCGTATTCAGTTGGGTGAATAGATAAACCCCCTCTTGGGTGACACATTCTTTCTAGGGACACAGCAAGCACCACTCAGGTGGAATAGGAGCAGGTAGACATGGCTGGCTTCAGACGCGAGAGGGAGACTGATGGAGAGAGAGGCAGGGCTGTGAGACCACACAGGCCCCCAGAGACGAGAGAAGCTGCCATTCCCAAAGGCCTTCTAGAATCCTGAAGCTTGCTGCCTGACCTGCCCCAGTATGAGATGCCTATTTTAGTGGGAGCGAGTTTGCGTGGGTTTCTGTTTGTTGCTACCAAAGACTCTTGACTACGGCAACACGGATTAAGCGGGGTAGATCCACAGACATGTCAGTGGAAACGGTGCATGAATTCTCTGTGTGATCCGGAGAGCAGCCATATTGCATGTTCCTGTGTTCCTTTAATGCACATGCTCAGACCCCGGCACCACTGGGAATTCCACCCTCCCTCTCCCAGGGCTAATGTTATGGAGCAATCGGGCATCACAGGACAAGTACATATGTAAGGCAGCTGTACATTAGGGCTGGGGGTGGGGGATCTAGTACCAGGGCAGGAGGGGAAGCGCATGGATGCTGACAAGGCGGCTCTGCCTCCAAAGGGTTGGGCAGCCTTCGTGGCCTCCCCACTACCACCTCAGTCGAGCCAAGTGATAGATGAAGAGACTCTTCTGGGCTCTCAAGTGCTGCTTCTCAGAATTGCTTTGGAGAGCCCATGGAGTGCAGGAGCACAAAGGAACCTTCCCCACGGGCAGCCTTCCCACCCAGAACTGAGACACAAAGCCACGCCTAGTGCCAGGGGACACCAAGTGATTTGCCCAGCTAGAAATTAGAGCTTTGTTACAGAGAAGAAAGGGAAGGATGGATGTTGGCACAGTGACACTGCCTGTCACTCTCTTCTCTGCACTGCATATCTCTCCATGAGATACCCTCTGGGGACAGGGTGCCTGAGCGTGACGCTTTCTCACCCATTGAACACTTCCTCTGGCCCTCCACCAACAACACCCTGATTTCATTACAATAGCTCGATAATAGATCTTGATTTCGGGTGGCACAAATCTCCTTTCGTTGTTTCTTTTTTTTTTCTTTTCAGAAATGCCTTAACTGTTCTAAGATCTTTATTCTTCCATATGAATTTTAGAATCAGTTTTTCTAGTTCTTTGTGAGATTTTTGCTGGATTTTAGTGAAATCATAAACATGATCTTGACTTAAGAAAACAATTACATTTTCTTTGGAAAAAAGGTCTTTTACTCCAGGGCAGATCCAGGTTTGTGCTGAACGGAGCAGAATAGCAAGTCCAAAAGCAGGCAGAATGTGTTGCAGAACTCGAAGTAGAGTTGACATGGCATTGCGCTTCAGTGGGAAAAGAGCACACGGCACAGTAAAGTGCAATCGGGGCTGGGCGCGGTGGCTCAGCACCCTGGGAGGCCGAGGCGGGAGGATTGCTTGAGCTCGGGAGTTGGGGACCAGTCTGAGCAAGAGCAAGACCCCGTCTCTGCAAAAAATAGAAAAATTAGCTGGGAGTGATGGTGTGAACCTGTAGTCCCAGGTGCTCAGGAGGCTGAGGCAGGAGGATCACTTGAGCCCAGGAGTCTGAGGTTGCAGTGAGCTAGGATGGCACCACTGCACTGTATCCCTGGTGACAGAGTAAGATCTGCCTACAAAAAAAAAAAAAAAAAAAAAAAATGCAGTTGGATTGTTACATACCACCATATCCCAAAGTAATTGCCAGTTGAATTAAGGGATTAAAAACTCAAATGTTAAAAACAAAACTGCAAAAACTATTAGAAGATATAGAAGAATTTCTATTATGATCTCAGGGAAGAGTAGTTCTTGGTGAAAAAGCACAACTCATAAAAGAAAAGACTGGTAAATTTGACAACAAAAATTTAAAACTTTTGTATGACAAAAGAAACTATAAACAAAGTTATGGACCAAGCCACTGAACAGAAGATTTCACACGATGTATGTAATATATATCAGACACAGGATTTGTTCCAGAAGAAAAAGATATACTCAACAGAAAAATAGGTAAAGGATACTAAGAGGCCATTCGCAGAGGAAAACTCTGACTGGCCGATAGACACGAGCAAAGATGCACAAACTCGCCATCCAGGGACGTGCCAGTTCAAGCACAGAGAGATGCTGTTTCATACCCATCACACTGCAAAAAATCACTCGGCGTGTCCGTGCCAGGAGGTTACAGGGAAATGCAGACTCTCATATAGTGCTCATAGGCTTGTTAAGGGGCGTGACTACTTTGATCGATGCGGCAATGCTAGCGAAATTGAAAATATGTTCCACCACCCAGCACTGTCACTTGTGGGGGTAGGCCTCTGAGAAACTCCTCGCCTGTGCTCGGGGTTGCTTCTACCAGACAGTGTTTGCTGCGGCCCTGTTTGTAACTGCAAATAATTGGAAGCGACCTGAATGGCCAGCAGTAGGAAAATGGATACGCAATTAAGAAATGCTCTTATGGAGGAATAACATACGCACCTATTAAAATGAATAACACGGCTCTCCGTGTATCAATATGAATAGATTTCAGAAACACAGTATTAAGTTAAAAAACCAAGTTGTGGAATAAGCACCTTTTTTTGGTGAATATACGAACACATACCTAAGAGGGAAAGTGCTGGGGTGTCGAGTGTCTGTTCAGCTTCAGTAGGCGCCAAGCTCCCTCCCATCGGCAGCAGGAGAGCTGGGCTTGCTCCTCATCCTTGCTGCTTCCGGAGGGAGGCAGAACAACGTCACTTGGTGGTTCCATTTGTCTTCCATGATGACTAGTGAGGAGGGGCACCTGTAAGTGCCTCTTGCCATCTGGATAACCTCTTTTGTGACGTGCCTGTTCAAGTCTTCTGCTGATCTTTCCTTGATAATTTCTGCCTTTTCTTGTTGGTTTATAGACGCTTTATAGTTGTGGGTATGAATCTGTTGTGAGATACTCCGGAGAGTATGCGAAATGTCTTCGCCCACCCTGTGGCTTGTCCTTTTATTGTCGTAATGGTGTCATTTCATGAACAGAAATTCTAAACTTTAGTGCAGCCCCACGAACCCTCTCCGTCCTGCATGGCAGCGCTTCTGCGGGTAAGGCGCCCTTGCCTTCTGAGACGACCGCACGCCCCGCAGTTCTGAAAGCTACTGTTCACCTTCCACGTTGAGCCCGCAGTCCAGCTGGAATGTGGATTCCTTTGTCACCTCTCGCTAGAGGTGGTGCGCAATGCTGGGAGGGGGGTCCTCCAGCCCGTCCCGGGAGGGGCAGCAGCCCTGCCCAAGTGCAATGACAGCTCTGCCCCCGAGTGTATAAAGCGTGTCCCCCACTAATTGTCCTCTGCTTTGCCCGGTCCGCGGCTCCGGAGATGCGCCCTGGAGGCTGGCTCTGTCCCGCAGCCAGCTCCTCCACCGTTGCGGGGGCCGCGGTTCACAGCCCTCGGGGCACACGGCGGGTTATGGGTACAGCGCCCGGGAAGGGCGGCCTGCCCTGAGGAATCGGCCCGGCCCCGTGCGGGGTCATCCCGGGGGTCTCGCGCACAGCCAGCTGCCCGAGTGCGGTCCCCACCCTGTTCCCCGGCCCTAGGCCGCAGCGGCTGCGGGCTCTAGCCAAACTGCGGCGCCTGGGCCCCGCTGCACGGGCGAGGGTGCGCAGTGCGCAGTGCCACGCCCGGAGTAACCGCACGCCCGGGTCCCCGCACCCCTGTAAGTCCGCGCCGGCTGTAACCGCGCCCCGTGTCCTGAGATCCCGCGGCCCCCCGCCCGGCCCCAGCAATGCCACGGCGTGTGAAGCCTGAGCGGGGCCGGGGTAGGCAGAGTCGAGAAGCGGCGCCACTCTGCGTTCACCTTCCGCAGCGCCCGGCGTCTGCCCCGCCCGTGTAGACGCGGTGACCGGGGATCCCCGAAGCGCCTCAGTGTCCCCCGCGGGCAATCACCGCTGGAGCTCCCCTCGTGGAAGGACACTCCTCTGGATCCTGGCGCCGGCGGGTCCTCCACGTGGCCCTCGCAGGGATGGCTCTCTCGGGTGGAGCTAAGGGTGGGTGGCTTCCCCCTGGGGTGTTGGGGGTGGGTCGGAAACGTTGTGGACCGGCCCTGCCCATCCGGCCTGCCCTCCTCATCCGCAGTCAGCACAGCTGGGCGCCCACGGCTCCCGCGTGCAGAGGGACAGGGGAGGAGGCCGCCCCTCCGGTGGACTAGGGGGGACCGGGGCTGATCCGATGTGCCCTTAGCTGTCCTCCGTCCTGGTGGCCAGGGCCCCGTGAATGGACAGATGCCAACTGGCAGGAGATAGGGGCTGCCCTCCCACGCCCCTTAGCGTCGTGGAACACTTCCAGAGGTTTCTCAGAGGTGCCCATAGGATAGGCGACCTGGTGCTGCTCTGCTCAGCCTGGGGGCCCGGCAGCCGCATCTCCCACCATTCGCAGCCAGGGCTCCAGCCTCTGCACCTGGGAAGATGAGGTGGAGAAGGGAGCCTCGGGAGAGGTCCTCTTGCTGGGTGCAGGCGGTCCCCCCACAGCACTTGATCTTGATGGGCAGTGATTTGAAGATCTCTGACTACCGCCACCCCCTTACACGAATCAAAATAGTTCAGGGTTCTATGAAGTGAAAAGACCCCTGTTCCCACCCTCACCCCATACCGTTGCCCAGAGCAACTGCTAGCAGTTGGCCTATGTGTGTTATGAGCTGAACTTCGTCCCCTCTAAGTTCATATATTGAAGTCCTAACTCCCAGTACCTCAGAGTGTAACCTTATTTGGAGATAGGGTCATTATAAAGGTAATTAACGTCATTAGGGTGAGGTCATTAGGATGGGCCCTGATCCTATATGACTGGTGTCCTCATATAATAAAAAGGGGACAGCCAGGGATGGTGGCTCACACCTGTAATCCCAGCACTTTGGGAGGTGGAGGCAGGAGGATTGCTTGAGCCCAGGAGCTTGAGGTTGCTGTGAGCTGTGATGACGCCACTGCACTCTAGCCCGGGAGACAGAGGGAGACTCTGCCTCAAAACAAAGAAACGAATCAAAGCGGGGGATTTGGAGGCAGACACACACACAGGGAGGCCGTGGGAGGGGATACAGGGAGCAGACTGCCATCTACAAGCCAAGGACGGAGGCCTGGATGCAATCCTTTCCTCACCGCCTCAGAAGGAAACCCTGCCGCTCTCTGGCCTCCAGACTGGGAGACAGTGCATTTCTGTTGTTTAAGCCACTCAACTTACGGTACTTTGTTTTGGCAGCCCTCACAAACTAATACTATATGCTTCTAAATATTTTCCAATAGTTCATAAACGTATCTCCATCAATAGAGACTATTTTTACACAAATGCCCGCATACTATTCATGCTATTTCACCACTTATTTTTTCATTTTGTGATATATAATAGATACCTTATTTTTGGAGCAGCTGCATAGACTCACTCACTGATGCCCCATCATTGATCTCCCAGGACCCTGCGGGGTGATATTTAGGTTGCTTCCAGGTTGTTGTCACAGACAAGAATACAGCAGTGATGGGATGATATTTTAATCTGTTCCCCCACCTGGCATCCCACGTGGCCTTGGAGCCATCCCCTAAGGGCCAACCCAGGTCCTTCCAAGACATCTGGCCCTTTTTGGGCTCAGATCTCAGTTTCCCAGCCTGGCTGGTTCTTGGCTGGTCCCTGCACATGATGTATGTGGGTTTCTAGCAGCAGACGGTGTTTTTTTAACTCTGCCCTGATCCAGACATGTACACTTGGAGAGACATAAACGTTTGTAACTTTCTTTAGCCAAATTATGCCCATTTGCCCTTAAGGTTATTTACATGTTTTACGTGTCTTTTCTTTTCCCCTTATTGTGAAAGGGTGTCTCGATACCTAATTGGTTGTTGTTGGTACATAAAACATGCCTACTGATTTTTTTATACGAACCATGTTGTTCATTTCCCTTATTCTGTTTACAGTTTTCCTTGCCTCTTGAATATTCTAGGAGGCTGATCACATGGCCTCATCCTTTCTAATAATCATCTTCTATTTCTCATGCGTGCCTTTTTGGGTGAGCCAGAACTTCCAGAATAATATTAGTTAATATAATAATGATGAGGGTAGGGGATGCCTTTAACCTCTGTCTGTGCTGCTGCTGCTTGCCCAGGTGACGCTCCCTCCTCTCTGTCATCGTGACTGCCCCAAGGTTCCTGGGGGTCATTCTCCCTGCCTCTGACATGTAGGGAGTGAGTGCCTGGAAACTGCCATGCGGCAGACTGTATTTTCGTGTAGAAAATGCATGTTCGCAATTCCCTTGACCAAACAGTAATGTCCTTGAAGTTTAGCCCAGAAACAGGCAGTTCTACTGCCACGCGGATTTGACCTAAAGCTAATGTATTATCCCCCAAATCACTGGTTGGGCGTTTATTTAAAATTGATTTCATCTGTCTTCTTGGAATTCAGAAAGGCCTTCCAAGCACGATTCGGACTGCTGTGTGTCCTAAACCACCTGCCAGGGGAGTCGTGTGCTGCCCACACTTATTTCTCGAGCGAGTAGCACCATTGACATCACTTCTTTGACATGAGACTTGTGCTCCAAGTTTTGGATCAATTGTGTTTTAAAACGAACCTTTGTATTGTTATGAAGACAATATAAATGAAATAAATGAAAGTTTGAAGGGAAAAAAGAGGAAAATTCACTCCAAATCGTACCATCCTGACACAAAAATTATATTCATTTTTGCTCATTTACTTTTAGTCTCTGCCCATATATTTGTCTTTTTCAGAATTGCATTCATTGAAATTATGCAATTTGAGTGTTGCTTGTTTAATTTAATTTAATAAGTATGTTCATGGCTCCACATAATCTGCATAATGACCATGCTGGTGGCAGCATGATGTTCCCTGTAAGTAAACAAATGGTAATTGGGTTACCCTCCCCTGACACTGAGCATGAGGCTGCTTCCCAGTTTTCACTATTACTCGTAATACAATGGACGTTTTTGAGCCAGGGCTTTTTCTGCTTTTGGATTACTTCCACAGGACAACCCCGAGAGTGGAATTACTGGGTCAAAAGATCAGAAGGTTTTTAGGATTTTCATTGCCCTCCTAAGGAGTTGTGCTGGGTCATGTGCTGCCAATGCAGCAAGCGGAAGCCCAGGCCCACTCTGAATGGTGGCCCCTCCTCTTCACAGACAGGACCTGCAGGGTCCCCATCACCTGAGTCCTGCTGGACTTCAGTCACGAGGGTTTGGAAAGGAGTCACGGAGTGTTGGGTCTTTGTCCCAGTCCCCAACCAGAGCTGTGGCTGCAGGGGAGGGGCTGTCCCTGGAGGGGCACTGCCTTGAGATGACCCCAGAGGGCCCCAGGGGTTGCAGCCCATGGTGTAGACTGTGCAGACACCACCCAGCCTGTTACCAATGCTCTGAATGCAGGCCAGCTGCTCCTGATCATGTTCCTGCCTTGTTCACGTGAGTGTTTACACAAACTCCAATAGATATGCATTTTCAGCCATGTTTTTTTTAAGGGAAAAGTATTTTGTGGCATTTTGCCCACAGCACCCACCGAAGCGGACAATGTCTGATACTTAGAACGATGAAAACTATGGGAACTATACAAAGTATAACACACAGCAGTGGTACTTCTGCAAGAGTGGTTTCGCCATCCCAAGTCCCTGCATAATGTGCCCTTATGTGCCCTGTGCTGGGGGCACTGCTTCTCCCTGCAGCCAGGCCTCCCTGAGCCGAGATCCCAGGCTGCTGCAGCCAACAGCCGCCTTCACCGGGAATGTTCCTATGGCGGCCATAACAGCTGCTTAAAACAGCACACGTTCTTACAGCTCCGGATGTCAGCAATCTGAAATCATGTGCTGGCAGGGCTATTGGTCAGCTCGGCTGCCATAACGAAGTGCCACAGACAGGGAGGCTTAAACAACAGACGTTAATCTCACAGTTCTGGAGGCTGGAAGTCCAAGATCATGGTGCGTCCGCAGGGTATGTCTCTCCTGAGGTCTCTCTCCTGGGTTTGTAGACGGCTGTCTTCTCCCGTGTCCTCACCTGGTTTTCCCTGTGTGTGTGTCTGGGTCCTAATCTCTTCTTGTAAGAACACCAGTCCATATTGGGTTAGGGCCCACTCCAATGATCTCATTCTAACCTAATTAATTACCTTTCGAAAATGTCCTGTCTCCAGGTAAAGTCACATTCTGGGGTACTGGAGTTAGAACTTCAACATATGAATTTGGAGGGGCACGATTCAGCCCCTAATGACAGCAGGGCTGCGATCCTTTGGGGAGCTTCGGGGGAACATCGATTTCCTTGCGTTTTTCAGCTTCTAGAGGCTGCTTGCATCCGTGGGTTGGGCCCCTTCCTCAAATCACCCCGACCTCTCTTCCAGCCTCACATCTCCTGCTACTGATCTCCGGCCCCCGTCGTGGAAGGACCCTTGTGATTGTACTGGAGCCCTCTGGCTAATCCGGGATAATCTCAAGACCCTTAATTTACTCATATCTGCAAAGTCCCTTTTTTACCAAGTAAAGTAACATACTGACAGGTTCCAGAGTCAGGAGGAGGATGTGTTTGGGGACCCGTTATTCAGCCCACTGCACACGGAGTGACCTGTGCCACACAACACACAGCCACTGCTCAAGTCCTCCCCCAGAGCTAAACCATGAAAGGTAGTGCTCACGTTCAGTTGCACAGAAACGCCTGGAAACATGAACCGACCTTGGTTAGTGACTAACACGAAAGAACACGTGATGCAAATGTGACAGAGGCAATTTTAATCCATTTCCGCAAGAAAGTAAAAGCAAAAAGACTCTGGAGGAAGGCGGCTCCTCTCATGTAAGGCGTTCCCGTAGGGTTTGCCGGCTCTGGGCTGACCTGGTGAGCAGCCAGGAAGGGGCAGAACCACAGAAAGTGCAGCCTGCAGAAGGAAGGGACGGCGGGTACCATGGGGCGTGTTTACAATCCAGCCATACCATTTTAACAACAGCCTTGCTAAAACGTGCCCAGTGTTGCTTTAGGGTAAAGGATGACAATCTCAATCCTATAATAAGATTTAAAACACCACTCTGATTCAGTCCCTGTCCAACAAAACCATCGCAGTCCATTTTACTATTTTTTTTAAAGAAATGAAACAACGAAGTATTCCCTGGAGGCCAGTTAGAGGCGCAGTCAAAACTCAATCACACCAGACATGTAATTAAAGCCACACTACTTAGGATTTTTAATCATCTGTTCCCTGGATAGTCCCTTATCAAACAATAATAATGATGACAGTGACAATTCAAGCTTCTGTCTGGCCCAACTGCAGACGTCTGTCCCGTCCTCATGCCTTGGGGGAATCCCAGACGTGGGTCTTGGGTGTCACCTCAGCTTCTGCCACTGAGAGCCTCCCAGCACCCACAACCACTTCTGGTCACATTTTGGTCTCATCTTTGTCCTCTCTCCAGCTTAGGCCCTGGGGCACTCCCTTTTACCCGCCAAGGCCCATTAAAGCCTTTCCTAACGAGCACCATTTACCTGTCTCCACTTTTAGTAACAGAAAAACCAGTAGGAACTTGGATTTTTGACATTCGTGTTTCACCTCCCAGTTGGATTCTGAGGCGAGGCTTATGGTCAGCAGAGCTATTCTCGTTCCCTCCTGTCCCGATCCCTCAACTCCAGTCGGGTAGTGGCGGCTTTGTTCACTCCTCCCTGTAGCAAACCTCGGGGGTCACAGATGTACTCCTGCCCCCATTCCATAGTGATTTACAAAGCACTGCTTTCTCCCACCAGCTCAGCTCTCGCAGGGCACGGTCTGCCCTATACATGCTGCCCCCTTACGGTGCTCACCCCTTGATAGATTCCCACTGGATAGTATTTGACTTGCATTAAAATAGGTTTTGGAGGACTCCACAGGGACACAGGGTCTGTGTTGTCCAGCTGCACTTGAGTGTCCTGGGCCCTACTTTCTGCAAGCATGAGACCTGGCTGGAGAGCAGGTGCACAGGCTGGAATAATCTAGAACAACACAGAACAGGTGGAGTGGGTGCCTGCTGAAGGCTGAGTTGCACCTGTCTTCCCATATCTACTCCACTTCTAGTGTCTCCTGGGCTGTTTCCCAGTCCATGCAACAAGGGGTTACATTTGGAGCACCACTAAGGTCTTGCTGGGGGGAAGGACAGTGTGTCTGGAAGAAGGGGGGCCCCTATAATAAGATTTAAAACACCACTCGGGCCGGGCACTGTACCCGGTGGGCCTGGTTCTGATGCTGGCTCACCCAGACTGCAGATGCTTCCACCTCTGGGGGCCAATCCTCCCCTGAAACCCAGAGCCAGGAATGCCTACCCTGGTGGGGAATGAATGTTGGGGAGCCCCCCACCCAGTGAGGGCAGGTGGGAAGAGCAGAATGGCTGGTTAAGGAAGGTATGCCCCTTCAGGGCGTGACTGGGTGTTATGGACACACTAATCCCTATGCTGAAGCCCTAACCCCCAGAGTGGCTGCATTTGGAGATGGGGCCTCTAAGTCATTAAGGTTAAATGAGGCTGTAAAGGTGGGGCTCTGATCGGATAGGATGCACGTCCTTATAAGAGACACCAGAGTGCGCTCTCTCCCTCTCTCGCTCTCTCCCCCAGAGCACAAAGAGGCCCTGTGAGCACACAGCCAGATGGTGGCTGCCTGCCAGGTAAGAGGAGGCTTCAGAATGAAACCTACCTTGCTGGCCCTTGATCCTGAACTTCCAGCCTCCAGATTGTGAGAAAGTAAGTGTCTAGTCTCTATTTTATGGCAGCTTAAGATGCTGGGGGAGGTGACCTTTCCTGCCTAGGAGAACCTTCCCTAACCCAGCAGGTACCCTGGCCCTTGCATCTGCTGTTCTTAATCAGCTGGCGGGCTGCTCCAGGCCAGAGCTGGGACAGGCCCTGCAGTTGTGTTCAGAGGCAGGCCTAGCTGAAAACAGGGAACATCACCCCTTCCACAGCCCAGCTGGAAGTCTCTGGGGTTGAACTTCAAGGGGGAGCGATGGAGGGAATGGGGAGGACACTTGGTAGGTTGTTGCCACCTGCCTTTCCTCTGACAACAACACTCCTATGTGAGGCTCACAGTTGAATCTCCATCCCTTACCCCCACACATGTGGTGGCTGTGTGACCCAAGCCCAGTCAGTCCCTTCTAGAAAAAGTGAAATGCAGGTGAAGGGCAGCTAGCCCCCTCTATTCCCTGGATTGCAAAGATGTGTCGGAGGCCGGGCCCTAGCTCCATAGAGGCGTCTGGGAGGACAAGTCCAGCCCAGAGGCCAGGACTTGGGTGAGGCGTGCAGAAAATAAACTCCCAGCACTGTCCTAAGGTTCTGAGAGCTGACCTCCTTAGGTTCTGTGAACACATCCGTCTTCCGAATCTTTTGTGCTTAAGGTAGTGCAGGTTTGCTTTCTGAAGGAGCCCTGCATGAAGACAAAGTCTTCCTCTGGGGACCAGTTTAGCCTCTTCCCTTGCTGCTGGCATCACCGGCTGCCTCAAGGCCACGGTGTGCTGGTTGAGGACAAATCCCAGGGTTAGACTGCCTGGGTTCAAATGCCAGCTCTGTTGTGTGGAGCAGACTGTGCCTGTTTCCTCATCTATAAAATGGGGATAAAAAATACCTGTTTCATGGGGTTATTGTGAGGATTAAATGAGTCAATAACCTAGTGAGCCCTAAATAAGTCTAAGGTGAAGGCACAAGGCAGTCTCACAAAATGGAGACAGAAATGACTTCATTTATCTGCAATGGTGAAGTTTGGGCCCATGTGGGCCAATGTGTGATACAGCCCATTCTGCAGACAGTGACCCTTAGTGAGACAAGTGCTCAAGCCACTTCAGTGTACCTTCAACCACTGCCTTGCTTCACGCCCTATCTTGTCTTGCCAGGACTCACGCAACAAGCTAAAGTAATATTTATCCAGGAGATGTGTTTCGATCACCTTTTTGTCCCAGATGGGAAGGGGGTGGTAGGAGGATGAAGAAGGTGAGGAGGGCTGAGGAACTGAGCTTAGCCAGGGAAACAGGCAACGACAACAAATGTTGAGCAGGACCGGGGCAGTGCAGGGCTCCAATGAGGACAGAGGGCACCTGTACCGCCCACGCCACCCCACCCCCAGACTTTAAGGCCTCTGAGAAAGTGGTGCCTAAGACATGTTCCCAAACAGAAGGAATAACATGAATTGTGTTCTTAACCGGTTTTCCTGACTCACCTCTCTTCTCCGCCTGGCTCCCCTGCCACCAACTCTTTATTAGACAGAAAACCTAATATTGTCACTCCGTTGTTTAAAACCTGTCAATGGGGTTTTGGAAATGAAAGTCTGACTCCTTGGCTCCTTCCCCGTCTCCGCGGTGAACCCCGTCCGCCTGCTGGCCCACTCCTCCCGGAGGCTCGCCTGACGCCCACAGGGCCCACCGCCAATCACTCAGCGACAGGGGGCGCGACAGGAATTTGTGCTCTGCCAGCTGGAAATAGAACACTCTAGACGGATTTTCAAAGGAAGCGTGTTAAACATATGCAAGAGGTAAAGGAAGGCATGAAAGTGATGAGAACAGCATAGGGGCCGCCCGTCCCCGGGCCCGCGCGAAGCTCACCGGGGGCTGCGGGTCGCCCGCCTGCCGGCCTGGGCCCCTCACCCCTGCGCGCTGCAGGCCCCGTGCTGGACGCACAGCGGGAGTCCCCCACCGCGGAGGCCGTCAGTTGCGGCCTGGCGGCTCCTCCAGGGCGGGCGACGCCGAGCCCCTCTGGCCCCCACGCTGCTCAGACCAGTAAGGGAACCGAGGTAGGAACGCGAGGAAGAGGCCCCGACGCTCGGGCGATCCTGCCCCCGATCGAACTCGGAGGCCCCGCCCCAGGCCACCACTCTCCAATCAGCGGGGGCCGCGAAATGCGTGCCCGCCTCCCAATGCGCCCTCCACCAATGAGCGAGGTCCTAGCCGTCCTCTGCCCTGCCCAGCCCAGCACCGGGCCGGCGCACGCCGCTGTTCGCGTGTCAGGCTCCAAATAAAGTTCTTCGTGGCTTTGAATTTTTTTTTTAAAGCGCCCGCTGCAGTCTCGGCCGCAGCGGGCGAGAGCAGCCGAGTCCCCGCCCTGCCACTTCCGGTCCCGCCGCCGGGAGCCGGTGCGGCTGTGAGGGGCCGCGTCTCGCCGCCGCCGCCGCCCGGCCGGGCATGGTGTTGGGCGCCGGGCCCGCCTCGCCTGTCTCCGGGTGCCCAGGTGAGGAGCGATTGCGCGGCTTTGCGGCGGGCGAGGGGCCGCCGCGGGCTCCCGTCACGTAGGTGCACGGGCGGGCCTGCGGGCCGGGCCGAGGGCGCGAGCGGTACCGGGGCCGCCTCAGGCCCGCCAGGCTCCTCACACCGGGCACCGGGCAGGCGCGGCACCGGGACGCGGGGCCCGGCCGCGTGAATGGCAAGGGGCTGGGGGCCAGGGCGGCAGGGCGCTGGCCTCGCCGGACAGTGAGTGATGTTGGCGACGCGGGACAGCCCGCACCGAGCACCTGGCCTGTGCCAGGCCCTGCGCCGAGCGTGGCATAGACCTGACCGCGTTCACGCCTCACATCGCAGGAGCTGCCGCCTGCACTGTACCGAGGAAGCAGGGCGTCGAGCTCCTGGCCAAGGTCACCGGCCCCAACGTGGCCGGAGGAAGCCGGACTCGGACTCCTGATTGCTTTAGGAGTAGCGCTAGGCCGTAAGGAGCGGGGAAGGGGAGGAGGAGTGACCGCTCCCGCCTTGTCCACATACCTGCAGCGGAAAGAGTGTGTATGGACGCTTACCTGCAATTGGGGGTGGCCGGGCTAGTTTGGAAAATTTTACCGCAGCAAAGGAGACAAGAAGGGCAGGGCATCTTGGACAGATTAGTGCAGCAAAGTCTCGATTGTAGACCTGGTTCTGCAGGTGTGTAATATTCCCCTCCCTGGGCTCAGTTTCCTCATCTGTCACAGGAGGGGATTGGGCCCGCCCCGCCCCTCTGTGTGTTTCCTCCCTCGGGGAAGTGGGCTCAGGATGGGTTGGAGTAGCCAGAGAAGGCTTCTTGGAGGAGACACTGGAATCTAGGTAGGAATCTCTTTTTAAGGAAGAAACAGAACTAAGTGGTGTAGGGAAGGAGGACATTCCAGACGTGGTATCAGATTGAACAGAAGCTTCTGGAAATGAGCAGGGTGTTGTTGAAGAACAGTGGGGGGACTGGCCTGCCTGGTGCAGAGGATTCCTGGCTGGGGAGCTGGAGGAAGGCAGGGGAAGGATAGAGGTGGGAGAAATATTCAAAGGCAGAAATCACCACCAGGCTTAGTGATGTGGGGCTCGAGGACCCCCACCTGGACACACCTGCCATTCAGGTAATAGGCAGTGCTGGAGGGGCAGGTTTACTGCCGAAAATAAAAGGGGCTGGGTTCCAAAGATGGTCAGCCAATCAGGGGTACTCCTGTGCCAGCTGGGAGGTTCCTGGCACTAGCATTCTGTAGAAGAATGGGGTGTGGACTTTCATGTGTCCTGATCTGGGCCTCTTTGGCTGGGGAAGTTGAGTGTCCCCTAGTGACCTCAGTTCCATCTTTTGTGTTTGGACTAGGACTTCTTCATGCAGGAGGAGTTGTAAATAAGTTCCTCTCACCTTGAGCTGACTGGGCCCTGATGTCCCTGCACAGGTGACATGGCCTGGTTTTGCCACTCTACACAGGAGTGATGATGAGTACATATCACTGGATGCTGACACTAGTAATTGGCACACAGGAATCTCTTCTTTGGACAGTCTGAAAGCAGGTCCCACCCAGAGGAGGAACTTAACTGAGCCAGTTACAGCTTGTGGAATTTAGAGACTGAGCATGCTATTCAGATGAGCTGATCTGTTACCAAAATGCTGCCTTAGTCAGAATGTAATTTGAAGTAAAGAGGAAGTTTAGTTTTAAACCGGATCTTCAAGAGATGAGGCATATTGAAGAAGGAAAAGAGAATTCTGAAGCAACTGCACGCATTCAGCTAACTTCTTGACAGTTTGAATAATGACTTTAGTTTGAATCCTTTTGTATAGATGTGATTTTACAGCTATGGAAACATTCTCAAATTAGACCTTTGGTTTATCCCTAAAGTGGTATGTGATTATGATACAGATGATAGATAAATAGATGGTCGCTATATACTTAGATTTCCTAGAATATTAGGAAAGTACATTTCGTATTATCTTCTATGGAAAACAAAACACCAGTGTTATATTATCTTACATCTTGCACAGTCAGTGCCCAGTATGTTTTATTAAGGGCCACAAACGTGTTGAAGATAGCAAGCCAGGAAATTGACTTTTCCAGTGGAATTGGGTGTGGGGCACCCTCTGCCCACAGAGAAGACTCGGCGTAGGGTGGTGGAGGTATAAAAGCATTAAGCACAGCTCGCAGGCTGCAGGGGCACAGGAGAGTGTCTCGGTGGTGAACCTTTCTTTATGTGAGTGATCACTCTTGCCAGGCTCCTCCGAGTCGTTCCTTCAGGGCAGGTCCTCAGAGAGCTGGGTGTGGACCTGGTGCTCGATTTTCTATGGGACTCATCATTTTGACTTTCCTAAGGACTTTCCTAGGGTACTGAACTCTTTAACACACATTGTGCTTTTATCTTATTTTTAACTTTTTGCTCTATTTGCATTGCCAAGGTTAGCCAGAGGATAAAACCTGGTGGTACTTGTATATAGCGTCCAGTGCTTCCAGCAGACTCCCAAATAAATGGATGCATATCTCGGCCCATCGTCTAGTGATCCTGACTGATGTGTTCAAGTCTGGGCTCATGGCAGTGGACTTGGCTGGGGAGGCAAACACTGCTCTGTGGTCCACATACGCCGGAAGGAATCCTCACAGGATCGTTCCAGGTGGGGACCAAGGCAGGAGAGCTTGGTTCCAGGTGGTGCTGCTGTCTCTGGTAGTTTGTGCGCTGAAGTCCCCACAGGTGTTTTGCCTGTTTCTTGTGAAGTGACTTCATGAACTGAACTGATAGTTGCCTTGCCCTGGGTGAAGCTGTGACAATGTGTGTGTTCACTCTTATGGTCTGTGTGCCTGTGTTAGGTCCATCTGAGGAGAAGGCATGGCAGGGTAGGAATGAAGAAACTAGTATTGGTTTGTTTTCACATTTTTGTCAACTTTATTGAGGTATAATTGAGGCACACTAAACTGCACATATTTAAAATATGTAATTGATCAGTCTTGACATACATACATATCCCTGAAAGCATGACCATAGTCAAGATAAAAACATTCCGTCATCTGCAAGAGGAAAACTAGTCTTCCTGTGGTGACTGCTTCCAGCAGCTGAGTGGCTTTGGACAACTCATCTTCTGGGCCCCTGTTGTCCCAGGGTCCACTCGGTAAAGTGGAGTGGGAGTAGGGGCAGAAGTCCTTCCCAGGTCTGCAGTTCTAAACTTACGCCTGCTCACGTGCAGAACTGTCTTTTGAAGCCTTCAGACCAGTGCTTCTTAAGGGGCTTAGGGATTGTGTGTGTATGTCCATGTCCTCAGCATGGAAAAGACCATATACCTTTTAGAAGATCATACTCAGTGTTTTGTTGTCATGACACAAAAATAGAAAATAAAATCTGATAGCCTATAGGGGATACGCAGAGGATGGTGTGAGGAACTGTGTAAGAGACCTGGGTTAACGTGGTTTAAAATACCAATGAGGAGAGTAGTATTCTGATATTTGGGCTTTAAGGATCTTAGCCTCAAACTAAAATTTCTGTGCTTAGGTCAAGCTTTTCATATGGAATTTTAAAATCATTTTCTGTTGAAAATGATCAGGGCGATATTGAAAAGCAACAAAAGGATATGAAGGCAACAAAGGAAATTCTGGAAATATTGAAGTGGTGACCAATTTTTTTCCTCAGTCAAAAGAAGTTCCAGAGTCCCTCTCTGGAACCATGGTAAAGTAAACAATAGTTAAGAGGAATGTCAGTTTATGTTAGAAATAGAAGGCAGATTCTAGAGGATAGTTACACTTATTAAAATTGGTAGCATCCTGTGGACTTTGGTGATAATAATGTATTAATGTAGGTTCATCAGTTGAAACAAATACACCCTCTGGTGGGGGATGTTGATAATGGGGGAGGCTGTGCATGTGTAGGGGTGGGGGCATATGAGAAATCTCTGTCCCTTCCGCTTAATTTTGCTGTGAACTTAAAACTGCTCTAAAAGAATAATAAAGTCTTTAAAAAAATGGTGGCATTTCTTCAGCCCTTCTCCTATGCAGTCAGGGGCATCTCCTGTGTTCAGTCTTTGTTGTCCTTCCCAGTGAGCTTTCAGTGGCGTAGCCTGAAACACAGGTGGGTGGCAAGCAGCCGATGAAGAAACTCTAGTTTGGGGCATGAATTATAACTTAGTCTTGATGCTGATATTGCCAATAAATAAATAAATAAAACACAACATAAATGCAACACACATGAATAATGAGAACATGCCTTTTGAGGCTCTGTCCATACCTTTGTTAAAGGAGGAAGGGAAGCAAAGCATTGTGGTGCCCCCTCCACCAGAGCCCGATAGGCATGTGGTCCTCTGCATCAGGGAAGGCAGACTTACCAGTGGGCGGTGGGGGACATGGGGACCCATTGGTGGGGGCTCACTGGTGGAAAAGCTGTGGAGCCCCCAGACCATGTGTTCCTGGGAGCTTCGTCACAAGCACATCCCAGGCCCTGGCACCTAGTGTGTACCCAGCTACTGTTAAATGCAACTCTCCTTTTGTAAAAATTTTAATTCACACTTTAAAAAATTAGACTTACAGAGGATGGCATAGAGCTTACCCAAATTCATTATGAAGGAATCCAATCTTATTAATATGTGCAGAATTTTTTCATAACTAAATTACAGAAAAAAAATTAAAACTAAAAAAAACCTGTACATTTTTTTCAATGTCTAGTCATTGTCTAGAGACACAGTCCTTACCCTGCCTTCCTTGCTGTCTTTCAGGGTAAAGGTGGCAGTAATGCTAACGCTAGCAAGCAAACTGAAGCGTGATGACGGTCTCAAAGGGTCCCGGACGTCAGCCACAGCGTCCGACTCCACTCGGAGAGTTTCTGTGAGAGACAAGTTGCTTGTTAAAGGTAATGGTCATCCATGTGAGCTGTTTTGATATCCTGAAACAAAAGGAAGTTTGACTGCAGGCCCTTTTGGGATATAAAGCAGCTTGTTGCTGAGTAGCAATATCTGAAAAGATTAAAAAACATGATTGCTTATCGCTTACAGTGGAAGGACTTGGTACCACGCAGATGATTAATGGCAAAGAGGTGGTATTGGAACCTCTGGTGTGTCTCATACACTGGGAATATTCCCAGGGTCTGCCAGAATGCTGGCCAAAAAAATACGGTGCTGAGAGCCGCAGGCCTAAGACTGGGTTCAGAGCTGCCATCATCTTCCTCTCTCCCTGACTCTCAGCACCAGTTTCTGTCTGTAAAGGGGAGGGAGTTGAATTCCATAATCTCTTAGGATCTTTTCCTATTTTATTCAGGTCAAAGCTTATGGTGATTCTTGTGCAAAATTAGTTCTCTTCATAGAATTAGTAATATAAGTAGTGTCCTAGAGCTAGTTGTATTCACTGTATCCATGTTGGTGAGAGAAGACTTTATCTTTGGAGAAGGGTTGATAAAATTCGTGAGAGTATGTGCGTATGCAAATATGCATTCATTTGTGTGTTTGAGTGTAAATTTTGCAAGTGTTTATTGAGGAAACTTTAATAATTTTTAGATGCACAGGCAGTTTCCTAGGGTCATGAGGCCTCCAAAAGATGAAAAAACAGCTGCTTCCTTTAAGGAGCTTGTAATTTGCAGTACTTTTTACTTTACTTTATAATTTAAGTGTTTACATTTGTCATGTGTACAGCAGCTAGAAAGCAAAGAAGGGTTGAGCAGTGTGTGAGAACTGCCTGCTTTCGTGTCGTATTAGGTGGACAACATGGGGATGGCTGGCATTTCTATGTCCTAAAGGAATCTAATGTCAGGAGCGCTGCTGTGCGTAAATGCATTGGGCCTTCCCAGATGCAGGTCACTGATAAACTGGGGACAGGTGGGAACAGGAAGCCACTGGGTTTCTAGAGACTTAACGGAGTACTCTCTTGTTCTCCTTCTGCCGCTGAATTTTGACTTTGCTTTGGATTATCCAGCCTGATGGGTGATTGGTTAAAAGCAGAGTTAGCATCGTTTTTTACATCTTGGTCTCACCCACGAAGTCTGGGAGAACACTAGATTTAATTCAGACTCTGCTACAGTGCTGGAGGGTTTACCCTAGCAGGGTCAGGGGTGGGGCAAGGGCCCGAGCACCTCACCTGTGTGGGCCTGATAGGATTTGAGTCTCTTTCTCAGATTCCAGCTTTAAGGTTCCATCTGCAGCAGAAGCCAGGAGCTAAGCAAGCCAGGGAAAGGGGTTTGGGGTACTTGTTGCAGTACGTGGAGTGGAGGGTGTTTTAGTGCCTGGGGAGTTGCAGTGAGAAAGGCCCAGATGTCAGCTGCGGAGGAGCAGATAGAAGCTGACAACTAGACTGTCCCGTCTTCTTTACCCAATCATCATCGTGGTTAACACTGAGCACTTGTACCACAGACTGGGTAATTTATAAACAATAGAAATGTATTTCTCATGGTTCTGGAGGCCGGGAAGCCCAAGATCAGGGTGCCAGCAGAATTGGCATCTGGTGAGGGCTGCTCTGCGCTTCCAGGATGGCGCCATGTTGCTGTATCCTCTGGAGGGGACAAACACTGTGTCCTCACAGGGCAGAAGAGAGGAAAGGGCCAAAAGGGCCTAAGCTAGTTCCCTCCGGCCCTATTATAAGGCATGAATCCATTTATGAGGGCAGAGCCCTCATGACTTAGTCACTTCCCCAAAGGCCCTGCCTCTTAATACCAGCACAATGGGGATTAAGCTTCAGCATGAATCTTGGACCCATTCAAACCGTAGTAGGCACTTTATGGGGTAATTCTTGTTTGACTTTTGCAAAGCCTTGCCAGGTGAGTGCTTCACTTTACCCAAGAAGAACTGAGACTCAGAGAGGTTAGCAGCTTGCCCAGGTTGCAGCTGTGTTGCTGTAAGACGGCCTGACCCACAGCCTGGGGTAGGACAGGCTCTGGGGGAGCTGACTCAGCAAGCAGAAACTGAAGGAGCCAGACCGAAGTGCAAGTCCACAAAAGAGCGAGCTCAAGGAGGCTCTGAGTCTCTTCTACACCTCCCGCCCTGCTCAGGGATGCACCTGGGGGCTCTCAAATGGCTCCAGGGCCTGGCAGAGCCCAGGGAAGCCCACTGAGGCACACCAAGCTAGATCCCTTCTGGCTCCAAGGTCAGGAGACGTCTTTGCTGGGTTGACAGGGCCCAACTAAGGTTCTTTGACCTTATGAGACCCATCAAGAGAGGAGCAGAACCAACTCCTGAGGTCACTGTTTCTGTCCTCCCGGGGTACTGGTGATTGTCAAGTTTCGGGGGCCCAAAGCACTTGCAACTAATGGCAGTAGAGCTCAGTGTAAACCCCTCTCGAGACTTGCTTCCTCCATCTGCCTCAGGCTGGCCGGGCTGAGTGGTGAGTAGTTTGGGCTTGGGGTGGAGGTTGGGTAAAGAGAAGGATGGGCCGGACCTGAGAGAGGAGGCTGTAAATACAGAGTGTGGAGAGACTGCTCTGATGGTTGATGGTGGCTTAGTCTGCACCAAAGTGCTTCTCTGCTTAGCTTGCCCTTTGGGTCACTTCTTGACCCTCATAGAGTCTGGCTGCGGTGGCCTTCCGTGCCCTGGGCCATGACGGTGGAAGCGGTGGGGGGAGGCGGAGGCCTCTGCGCATGGGCAAGGGCTGCCCCTCAGGCACTCTGGGGCTCGTCAGCAGCCGTTCTCCTCACGGCGCTGGCACCTGAGGCATTCCAGAGGTGCCGTGGATTGAATTTGTGCCAGCTCCCCACATTCGCATGCTGTGCTCTTCACCAAGGCTGCTGGCGTATCAGAGGATACTCATGGCAGAGCACTGCAGCCCTGCAGGCAAGGTGCTTATGTGCCCCCCATTTCCCAAGCACCCCATGTGTGCCCCGTCCAGTGCAAGGTGCTGAGCTCGGAGGGCTGGGGCAGGTGGTGAAGATCCAGCCCTGTGTTATGATAGGCCCAGGGTAGGTGGAGGTAAGTCTGTGTTGTGTGGGAGCCGTTGTGGCGATCAGGTGGATTTTGCAATCTGATATTTCAGTGCAGTCATACTTCAAGTGGGTCCTGTGGTTTGATCTTTAGTTAGAAAGGAAAAGAGTCTTAATTTCTCAGAAGGAAGTTGTGCAGCCACAGAATTGTGCAAGGTGCCACGTTTCTCCCAGAAGTGCTGGGCCACTGAGTGGTAGAAGTGTTAGCATCTTGGAAAAGGTGAGACATTAGCAGTTTAAAAATAGCTGTGATTTCTTGCCACCTTACAGGTGGGGTAGTGTCCTTCAGGTGGTGAGGGTATGCAGGGAAGGGCTGCAGCCAAGAGGCCTCCAAGCTTGCAAAGCAGTTGGCTTGTTTTTTTGGTCATAGTCTTCTTGTTTGTTTCCTCTAGGGTGATACCTATTGATGTTAGTGAATTATTATTTGCCATCATTTGAAGTGCAAAAAAACTACTTGTCATTTGTGACAACTCCCGAAGAGGAGCACTGCGTGAGAATGCCTGGCTCATTTTATGTTCTGCACTGGGCTGAACCAAATGCGGAGCCTCTTTATTGAAACCCTGTGCCTTAGGATTGTATTCCTCATCTGCAGGGGCCCTAACTGTGGTGGGTGTCATCAGTAGGCTGGTCCCCAGCTTTCCTTAGCTTCATCCTCCTTCCCTGAATGAGCTACGCTGAAGACAGAACTGCAAGCATAACACTCACCTTGGAATTTAAATTCTTTTTTTTTAAGACAGGCTCTCACTCTGTCACCCAGGCTCGAGTGCAGTGGCCTCCTCACAGCTCACTGCAACCTCAAACTCCTGGGCTCAAGTGATCCTCCTGCCTCAGCCTCCCAAGTAGCTGTATAAGCATGCACCATCACACCCAGCCTAAGTGAATATTTTTTAATGTACACACCACCTCACAAGGCTGCCAAGAAGATAGACTCCCAGGCTTGCCTTTAGTCACAGAACTTGTTCTGTTTCTAGTCACAGCAAGAGGATGATGAACTATTTTTCCTCTTCTCCCCACACCCAGCTCTGCTGAAGAGATTTGCCCTTTGTCTCAGTGTGAGAACACTCGCCCTGCTAGAACGTGGCCTGTGTCGCCCTGGACCCACAAGGAAGCAGCTGTGGGCCCCCTTCCTTTCCCTGGCTCCTCCTCTGTCCCACTCCACTTTCTGGGTGCCCGTCTCACATACTCCAGCCCCAGAGCTGGTGAATTGAATGGGCTACCTGTCTCTACCCAGCTGTCCGGTTGCTTCATATAAAGAACTGATGTCAGACGCCTGTGCGGCTCCTGAACGCTGAGCCTTGAAGTAGAGCCCTCAGCCAGCCCCACTCCTCCAGCTTTGTGAGCGTCTGGCCTCCATCACCCCTTCCTCTTACTTTAAGGCTAAATAATGTTCCCTTATATATACTGTATATACTATAATTTCTTTATTCTCAACTGTTGATGAACACTTAGGTCGTTTCCATATTTTGCCTATTGTGAATAATGTTGCAATGAACATGGGAGTTGAGATATCTGTTCCACATACTGATTTCATTTCCTTTGGGTATCTGCCCAGAAGTGCGATTGTTGAGTCATAAGGTGGTTTTTAATTTTACTTTTTTGAGGAACCTTAATACTGTTTTCCACAATGGCTGTAGCAGTTTACATTCCCACCGTCGGTGTATAAGAGTTCCCCTTTCTTCACATCCTCACCAACTCTTGTTAGCTCTCCTCTTTTCCACAGTGGCCATCCTGACAGGCGTGAGGTAATACGTTGTTGTGATTTTGATTTGTATTTCCCTGATGGTTAGTGATGTTGAGCACCTTTTCATATAGCTGTTGGCCATTTTTATTTCTTATTTGGAGAAATGTCTAGTCAGGTCCTTTGCCCATTTTTTTTTTTTTTTTTTGTGACAGAGTCTTGCTCTGTTGCCTGGGCTAGAGTGCTGTGGCGTCAGCCTAGCTCACAGCAACCTCAAACTCCTGGGCTCAAGCAATCCTACTGCCTCAGCCTCCTGAGTAGCTGGGACTACAGGCATGCGCCACCATGCCCGGCTAATTTTTTTTTTATATATATATTTTTAGTTGTCCAGATCATTTCTTTCTATTTTTTGGTAGAGACGGGGTCTCGCTCTTTGTCAGGCTGGTCTCGAACTCCTGACCTTGAGCGATCCACCCGCCTCGGCATCCTAGAGTGCTAGGATTATAGGCGTGAGCCACCGCGCCCGGCCCTTTGCCCATTTTTTGATTGGATTATTTATGATTTTTTTTGCTGTTGAATGTGTGAGTTCCTTATATATTTTAGATAGTAATCCCTTATCACATATATGATTTGCAAATATTTTTTCCCAATCCATAGACTACCTATTCATTTTGCCAATTGATTCTTTTGCTGTGTAGAAGCTTTTTAGTTTGATATAATCCCACTTGTTTATTTTTTGTATGGTGTAAGATAAGAAGCCAATTAAATTCCTTTGCACGTGGATATCCAGTTTTCCCAATGCCATTTATTGAAGAAGCCATTCTTTCCCCGTGGTGTTTTCTTGGTGCCCTTCTCATAAATTAGTTGACTGTGCTTGGATTTATTTCTGGGCTCTCTGTTCTGTTGGGCTATGTGTCTGTTTTCATGCCAGTACCATGCTGTTTGATTACTGTAGCTTTGTAATATATTTTGAAATCAAAAAGTGTGGTGCCTCCCCTACTTTGTTCTTCTTTCTCAAGTTGCTTTGTCTATATGGGGTCTTTTGTGATTCCAGACAGATTTTAGAATTTTTTTTTCTATTTCTAGGAAAAATGCTATTGAAATTTTGGTAGGGATTACATTGACTACGCAGATTGCATTGAGTAGTATGGACATTATAACAATATTATAATAATTCTTCCAGTCCATGTAGATGGGATATCTTTCCATTTGTGTCATCTTCCATTTCTTTCATCAGTTTTTTATAGTTTCCAGTGTACAGATCATTTATCTCCTTGGATAAGTTTATCCCTAAGTATTTTATTCTTTTTGATGCTATTGTAAATGGGATTGTTTTCTTGATTTCTTTTTTGGATAGTTTGTTGTTAGTGCATAGAAACACTTACGATTTTTGTTTGTTGATTTTGTATCCTGCAACTTCACTGAATCCATTTATTCTAATAGTTTTTTTGTGGAGTCTTTAGGGCTTTTGACATATAGGATCATGTCACCTGAAAACTGGGGTAATTTTACTTCTTCCTTTCTGATTCAGATACCTTTTATTTCTTTTTCTTATCTGATTACTCTGGCTAAGACTTTTAGTACTATGTTGAATAAAAGTGGTGGGAGTGTGCATTTTGCTATGTACCAGATCTTAGAGGAAAAGACCTCAGCTCTATAATCTGTAATAGCAGGCTTGTGGTGGGTTTGCAGCTTTGTCCTGCAGAAGGGTCCTGGGCCTGGCAGCAGTGGCCAAATGAGTGACTGAGAGAAGAGGAACTGGATGGTCTAAGGCCCCAGAGGGGAGAGGACTGGGGCCAAGAAATGTAGCTACAAGGAGGCAACTTGAAGGTCTGGGAAAAGACATAGGCACAGATATATATAAGTCAGATTTTGAGGGGAGTTGTTCTACTTGGGGAAACCATTTTCAAAAACACTATAATGACTGTTTACCTATAAATAATTTCTGCTAATTTAAAATGATTTTCATTGATATTAATGTTAATTTTCAAGGACCTTTACATTCGTTGGCATTCTGCAAGTCACTTTGTTTATCTAAAAGCTGCTAAATGGCTTAAAGTCTAAACTTTAGACCAGATTTCAGTTTGTCCAGTTTATTTTCTTTTTCTTCTGTGTTCTAGAGGAAATTGCCAATTTAGAACTGGTGATTTTGTGAAATTATTGACTAATATTAACAATAATTTCTTTGTTTCTACAGAGGTTGCAGAACTTGAAGCTAATTTACCTTGTAAGTATAACATTCCCAATCAAACATTAAGTACTAATATTTCCATCTGTCTGAAAGAGACATTTTTTAATTTTTTGCAGAGAAACCTCTATAAACTTGCATATACAGCACTACTAACTAGTTCTGAATAGTTACTAAGCAGCACTGCTACATGGAAGTTATTTTATTGGCCTTTGTAAATATTTTAGAGAGATTATTAAACAGATAGTAAAGATTTATTCTTTGGTGGCTTCCTGTTTCCTCTTTAGAATAGTGAGTGGCACACTTTTGGAAAGCATGGCTTACTTGTACAAGTTGGTTTAGATTTTCCCCTCTGATTGGGAGATAAGTTTGGGGAGAGAATGAAAAGAAGAGGCACATAGCATGTTTTTAATGCCTGGCATTCTCCTTTGTTTTAATAAAGCAACAGATGCAGAAACCAATCCCTCTGAAAGGTGGCCCACCAAGAATCAAGAGATTATCAAGACGGATTAAAAACACAATAAAACTACTGAAAACCCAAACTTTTAAAGGTCAAGGAAAGTTCTAAAAAATAAAAGGTTGAAAGTCAGGTTTTTTGGTTCAGTGCCGGTGCTTTATTAAAACTATGGAATTAAGCTTTTTCTTTATATGTAGGCATGGGCTCTTAGTGACCATTTAAAGGTTGGAGGCAAACATCTCAATTTGGAATTAACTAGTAAAAGGCTTTAAGGAGAAAAACACATAGCAAAAACCACTGGTTTGCAATTTTAGTGTATTGGCATAATTATTATCAAACAAATAGCAACCAACTTATTCCATAAACCATATAAACCCCTCCAGCACTGCTAACTTTATGTACGTTCAAAGGTTAGCCTCAACATATGGACTGTTGCTTGCTACCAGACCTTCCTGATGTGCTGTTTCTTTTGCAGGTACATGTAAAGTGCATTTTCCTGATCCAAACAAGCTTCATTGCTTTCAGCTAACTGTAACCCCAGGTAATATTCTTACATCAAGTTGAAGTGTTAACAATGATTTTCAAATAGCAAATTTTAAAGACTGCCCAAATCTGTACTCTTTGGCTTGATTTGTCCTCTAGCTTTTTAAAAGTTGATACAGTGATAACCATTTTATATGAAGACAAGATATATGTTTTGTAGTCAAATAAAACATAGTAAAGTGAATTTGAGGCGTTCAGTGTAGAGTCTCAATAACTACATGTAAACAATGACAGTTGAGGCTGTGGGTGTATAGTGAAGAGTGTGGGCTTTGAAGTCATAAGCAGGTTCCCATCCTGCCCCCCTACTTAGGAGCAGTGTGACCTTGCTAAAGTTGCTTAACCTCTTAGTTGAAGTCCACCTGTCTACAAAGTAGGGATCAAATGGGACCTATCTCATAGGGCAGTTGTCAGGATTAAATAGATAGTGTGGGAAAGCACTTAAGCCCCGGATCTGGCACACAGAAGCAGACGGAAGATTACCAGCTGTCCTCAGTAGGACTGATAAGTGTCTAATCTCTAAGCCGCCCCAGGGTGGCAACATATTTCTCCTCGGTCAAACTGGGCAGCAAAAGGAAGACTTGTGTTCTTTCTAGTTACAGGGAAACTCCGAGAGTGCAGATTCCCACACTGCCCAGCCTGCTGGTGTTAGTGCTGGACAGCGGGTGGCGACCAGTCCCTGCTGCTGTGGGGAAAGATGAAAGGAGGACAGGGGGAGCTAACAGGGGAGGAGGCAGTTCTGTGGTGGAAATACAGGGTGTTGTTTATTTGGAGGATGGAAAGGGAGTGAGAAACTAAGAATAATGAGTCACTAGCTAATTAAAAAGTAGGGGAGAATAGAGAATTTTGGTAAGTGATAATAGGCCCGTGAATAAGCCCTGGCCTTTCTCCCTGTGGGTAGGATGGGTGTTTTTCTGTGGAAGATGTTTTATAATAATAACACAAGATATCCCAATTTCAAAATATGCTTGAAAGCTTTTTAAAATTCCATTTTATTTGTGTGGTGGTTCCACAAAGGGCTCTGGGACATATGTGAGTATAAATTCAGTCTGGTATCTGTTCCTCTAAGATGAGGAGAGTACTTGGATATAGTAGTTAATTCTGGAAACGGGGTGTTCCATACGCCTGATGTCTATAGATAAGTGAAGTGATGGACTTTAAACTACGAAATGTTGAAAACTCTAACCGTCCTTTGGCTGCCGTCCTAAAACATGTTGTGCATTCTGCTGTTTTAACGAGAGGCACTGAGTACACGCTAATGCTTTCTTGGTGACTCAAGGTCATTGTTGTGATATCATTTACTGTACTGTTAAGTAATGTAGGGTATTTTCAGAAATTACTGTAGTGCTTAAGATTTGCCCTCTGCGTACTAAATAACCTCAGACTTGTGTGTCTATAGTGAACTATTTCCTTCCCTCCGCCTTTCTAGGGCACTTTAATGGCTGTCTGCCCCGCCCTTCCCAAGCACGGGCTTTGTGGTCCTCTGCCCCTCAAAGACCTCTGTTGAGTTTTCCAGTCTTGTTTCTACCAAGTGATTGGGTTTCTGTCAAGTCTAACCTCTGGATGAATGTTTCTTTTTTTTTCCTTTTTTTAAACTGAAATTTTTTACTGAATCACATGAATGTTGTGATTATTGAGATTATGCATATGACAGCATCTTTGATGTTCTTATAATTATTCTTGAAAATGGAGCATAATTGTTATAGTTTTTGTATTCACTGTTCCATCAGATAAAAAAGTAACTTGTGTTTTGGTGCCTCTAAATACTTACTAGCATTTATATTTTTAATAAGTGCACATGAGGGACATGATTATCACATCGAGCTGTGCACTTAGTGTGCTTTTTAGATACTTATATCTGCCCTTATTTTGTGGTGTCAGTGAATCAGAAAGCTGTGGTGGTTCCTGCCCATTGTTTATTAAAAGAAGTATGACCGGCCGGATGCGGTGGCTCACGCTTGTAATCCTAGCACTCTGGGAGGCCTAGGTGGGCGGATCATTTGAGCTCAGGAGTTCGAGACCAGCCTGAGCAAGAGTGAGACCCCGTCTCTACTAAAATTAGAAAGAAATTAATCGGCCAACTAAAAATATATAGAAAAAATTAGCCGGGCATGGTGGCACATGCCTGTAGTCCCAGCTACTCGGGAGGCTGAGGCAGAAGGATTGCTTGAGCCCAGGAGTTTGAGGTTGCTGTGAGCTAGGCTGACGCCATGGCACTCACTCTAGCCCGAGCAAAAGAGTGAGACTCTGTCTCAAAAAAAAAAAAAAAAAAAAAAAAAAAAAAAGAAGTATGACCGAGATCTGCCATCCTGAAAAACTTGCCTCATGTCATGATTTTAAGGAAAACTTTTTGGAGTCATGCTCCTCTTAGAATTGAAAAAAATTGGCTGGGCAAGGTGGCTCATGCCTGTAATCCTAGCACTTTGGAATTATGAGACAAGAAGATTGCTTGAGGCCAGGAGTTGCAGACCAGCCTGAGCAACTTTAGCGAGACCCCATCTCTACAAAAAAATAAAAGAATTAGCTGGGCATGGTGTTGCTCACCTGTAGTCTTCGCTACCTGGGAGGCTGAGGCAGGAAAAGTGCTTGAGCCCAGGAGTTTGAGGTTGCAGTGAGCTATGATGATGCCACCGCACTCTAGCCTGGGCAACATAGCAAGACCCTGTCTGAAAAAAATATATATATGTTATGTGTGTGTGTGTGTGTGTGTACACACACAATGTGCCTAAGTAGTAAAGTTTTAACAATGCGTGAAGCAAATCATTTTGAAACTGGCTCATCTGCAGCCAGTCAACCTGAGGTTAGGTCTGAAAACTTACTGATACATACGATCTAGGTGTTACGAAGGTCAGGGTGGAGGAGTTGTATCTGCATTTTCAGCTCAAAGCTTTTCTTTATGGCTCTTGTCCACACTTGGTAATATTTTCGTATTTTCGTTTGTTTTCGGAGTGGTCACTCATGCTTGGGAAGTTTGTTTATCTTCTTTTGTGAAGCACCCAAGTCTTTTGTCCCTTTTGAAATCTTTTTGTGGGATTTCTCTCTATGGGAATACAAATCCTTTGTTAGATTCATGAGCTAGGAATATTTTCTTGGACAAGTCCTTTGTCAAATACATGAGCTATGAATATTTTCTCCCTTTCTCTGACTTTTCTACTCATTTTCTGGTGCTGTCTTTTGTTGAAGAGAGAAGTTTAATTTTAGTGATGTGTAATTTATCAAATTTTTTTTAGGATTTGTGGTTTTTAAGACCTGTCCAAGAAATTTTTGCTTACCCCAAGGTTGCAAATATGTTCTCCTATGTTTTTCTTTAGAAGCTTTATGATTCTAGGTTTTATGTTAAAAAAAAAAATGGTCTGTCATTGATTTTTGTTTATGAGGTTAGAGGTTCAGGTATATTTTATCTGTATGGATATCTGTCCATTTCAACAAAAAGACTTTCCTTTCTTCATTGAATTGCCTTAATACCTTGGTCAAAAAGTATTGGTTGTATATGTGTAGGTCTGTTTTTTGGACTCTATCCAGTTCCATTGATCTCCGTGTTTACCCTTAGGCCAGTACCATACTGTTTTAATTATTGTAGCTTTGTAGTATAGTACCTGTTTTGAAACATGTAGTATAAGTATTTTGATGTTATTCTTTTAAAAAGTTGTTTTAGCTAGTCCAAGTTCAATTTCCATTTCTATTTTTAAATCATCTTATACATTTTTACAAAAGAGGCTGCTGGGATTTTTACTGAGACTGTGTTGACTCTGTAAACCAGATGGGGGAGAAATTACTTCTTAGTAATATTGAGTCTTCCAATACATGAACATGGCAAATGTTTCCACTTATTTAGATTTTCTGTAATTTCTCTCCAGCAGTATTTTGTAGTTTTCACTGTATAGATTTTGCAAACACTTTGTTAAATTTATCACCAAGTATTTCATGTTTTTTGAAGCTATTGTAAATGGTGTTTTTTCAATTTTAATTTTTAATTGTTGCTACTATATAAAAATGCAATTGATTTTTAAATATATTGATCATGTATCCTGTGATTTTGCTAAATTCACTTATTAATTCTCATAGCTTTTTAATGTATTCTTAGACTTTCTGTGTCCATTAGCATCATATCCGTAAATAAAGACATTTTTTCTTTTCCCTCACCAATATGTATGCCTTTTATTTCTTTTACTTCACTGGCTATGACCTCTGGTACAGTGTTGAACAGAGGTAGTGAGAGCATTTATCTGTCTTGTTCCTGATCCTAGGGCAAAGTGTCATTATTCATTAAATGTGATGTTAGCTGTGGGTTTTTGTATATGCCCTTTATCAGGTTGAGAGTTAACCTTTTTTCCTGGTTTGCTGAGAGTTTTTATCATGAATATGTGTTGAATATTTTCTGCATCGGTTGAGATGATCATATGATTTTTCTCCTTTATTTTGTAAATATGGTGAATTATACTTAATGATTTTTGAATATTGAACCCGCCTTGTATTCTTGTGATAAACCCTGCTTGTTCATGATGTATTAACGTCTTTTTTAAAAAATACGTATTGCTGGTTTCAGTTTGCTAGTACAGTATTTTATTAGAGAATTTGTGTCAATATTCATGAAGAATGTTGGTTTGTATTTTTCTTTTCTTGTAATTGCTTTGTCTGATTTTGGCATCAGGGCAATGCTTGGCTGATAAAATAAGTTAGAAGTGTTCCTCCTCTATTTTCTAAAGGAGTTTGTAAGTCAGCTTTGCTAATTTTTTCTTTCAAGGAATTTGTCACTTAAGATGTAGAATTTATTGACATAAAAGTTTGGAATATTCTCTTATTATTCTACTGACGTCTGTAGGATCTATAGTGGTGTCCTCGTTTTCATTCTTGATAAGGTAATTTGGGGCTCCTCCTTTTTTCTTGATCAAGTTAGCTAAAGTTACATACAGGTTACATACAGTTGATTTTTGAAAGAACTAACTTTTGTTTTTCTCAATTGTTTGCCCATTTCATTGATTTTTGCTCTTTGTTATTTCCTTACACTTTGGGTTTAATTTGCTCTTCTTTGTCTAGCTTCTTAAAGTGGAAACTTAGATTATTGATTTTTTTAGAAAAGTGTTTTAAAAAGTAATGTTGATTTTTGAGGTGTAAGTTACATTCTTTTACTTAGCATAAAGCTTTTGAGATTCACCCACGTTGTTATCGTAATCAGTATTTTGTATTTTTCATTGGTGAGTTGTATCCTGTTGTAGGGATGCATACCAATTTATTTACCCATTCACCAGTTGAGGAACTTTTGTGTTGTTTCCACTTTGGGGACATTGTGCATAAAGCGGCTATAAAGTTGTATGTGCAGGTCTTTGTTTATCAGTATGTTTTTATTTCTCGTGGGTAAATACCTAGCAGTGGAATTACTGGGTCATGTGGTAAGAGTAAGATTAACTTTGTAAAATACCACCACTAAGTTTTTCAAAGTTGTGCATTCCTACTAGCAATGAATGAGAATTTCAGTTACTCTCCATTCTTGCCAACAGCTGGTATTGTCATTCTTTTCACTTTTAGCCATTCTAGTAGGTATGTATCTCATCATAACTTTAATTTGCATTTCCCTAATGGCTAATGACATTGAGCATCTTTTCTGTGCTTGTTTGCTATCTATGTATCTCCTTTGTTCAAGCGTCTGTTCAGATATTTTCCCTGTTTAAAAATTGGATTGCTTGTCTTAAGTTGTAAGCTTTCTTTATGTACTGGGATATAATTCCTTCATCAGATACGTAGTTTTTCTAAGGTTAATGCTATCCTTTTTATTAATGTTACATGTAGGAAGAATTCTGATTAGGGACTTCTAGCCAGAGTATAAATCATGTATAGTTATGTGTGTATTCATCTAAATTTGTTTTAAAATGTATTGATCACTACATTACTCATGTTTTCTTCATTTGAACATTTAATTTATAAAAATGTCCTAATCGGTACATGATAATAAAAGTGCAGCTTTCATTGAGTCATAAAATTTTAATGGATTTATCCCCATCACCTTTGGTTAGGGGTCATTCTTAGCTTTGTTTCAGAGCTTTGGAGTCAGAGAAGGAAATGTTTCTGAATGTTTCATAAAGGAAGATCCCAACTGTGAGCAAAGAAATACGATTAGTAAGCCTGAAACCCATGGTTCCACGCATGAACTTTTTGGAACAACGTTCAAAGAATCATGGGGATTTAAGAAGATCTGGACATGGAGCAGAGCACGGCAGCAGGCCTGTTGGCTTGACCAGCATTCTGATCATGTCGTAGTTCACTGCTAATGTGTCAAGGTTTCAGACACATAAAATGTGTACTCTCATCCCTGCATTTTTCATTTCAGCATAGAGAAAACCACTATGGGGGGATAAATTTGAGGAAGAACAGGTTTTTTTTCTAGTACAATCTTTTCTTTCAAATAATCCTAAAAATACACATGGCAGTTCTCCTCTTTGGATGTAGAATTGAAATGTGATGTGAGCTCTTAAAAGATCGGTTATCTCCTGAAGCATCATCGTATCTTTGGTCAGGAAAACCTTCACTGTGCTTTTCTTGCTCTCTCCAAGAACTGTGCTGGTGTGATGCTTTTTTGCTTACGATGCCTGTTGGGGGCCACCCCTGTCATCTAATCACAGATATATCTGATCTGTTCTTACATGGGTCTCTGTCCCCTGCCTCCAACATAACTCCGAGTCGAACTCTCTTGTGGGATGCTTGGGCTTCCTAAGTTAGTATGAAATGCATTGTTTTAAAAGCATTAATTTTTATGGTTAAAAATGTATTTTGGTGGTCACCAGTAAAATCTATATAAATGTGTGTAAAATCTCCGAAAATGAGATGGTGTTTAAATCTTAAGTTTTTTGGCATTTAACAAATTATCAGCGTTTTTCAGTTTCCTGTTCCGCCAGTGGTGCCTTTTATGTGGCATAGGCTTTTTATCTTTTTTAAAAATTGTGGTTACTGAGCTGTAATTTACAGACAGTAAGTTTACCATTCTTAGATATATAGGTCTCTGCATTGTGAGAAACATACACAGTCATGTAACCACTACCACAATCAAGGTATGGAATGTTTCCGTCACCTCAGAAAGTTCCCACAAGCCCCTTAGTAGTCAGTCTCCTCTCTCCATGGACATGGGCACTTCTCACATCTGGAAAATGTAAGGAAGCGGAATCTTTTCTGGAACCAGAAAGGGACATAGCTCTGCCAACACCTTGATTATTTTATCCCAGCCAGACCCATTTTGGACTTCTGACCTATAGAAGATAATAAATCTGTTTTATTTAAGCCACTGAGTTTGTGGTAATTTATGATAGCAGCAGTACAAAACTTGTCCTAAGAAATCTTTGTCTAAGAAATACAAAGATTTCCTCCTTTTTTTTAAAGTAGAAGTTTTACTAATATAACTTTAGGTTTTACGAGTAGGTCTGTGATCCAGACTGCGTTAATTTTTGCATGTGATACGAGATAAGGGTCTAGTTTCTGTCCATTTTCTGTCTCTTTTTGTGTGTGGTTGTAGCACCATTTGTTGAAAAAACTGTCTTTTCCCATTGAATTACCTTGTACCTTTGTTGACATTACTTGGCCGTATGTCTGTGGGTCCATTTATGGACTCTGGTGTTCCATTGTCTATATGCCTATGCTTATGCAATGCCACTGTCTTGATTACTATGGCTTTATAGTAAATCTTGAAATCCCATTGTGTGACTTCTGTCTCCTTTAGCTTTGTTCTACTTTTTCAAAATTATTTTGGCCATTTTTGGTCCTTTGCTTTTCCACATACATTTTAGAATCAGCCTGTCAAATTCTATTTAAAAAAAAAAAACCTGCTGAGATTTTGATTGAGACTGTATCGACTCTATTGTAGACCAGTTTAGGGAGAATCATCATCTTAAATATTGCATCTTCTGATTCATGAACATGGTTTATATCTTCATTTTCAATTTTCTATTGCTAGTACATAAAAATACAATTGATTTTCGTATAGTGATGGTATGTCCCACAACCTTGATAAACCTGCTTTTAGTTTTAGTAGCTGTTTTGTAGATTCCTTAGAATTTTCTGTGTAAACTATCGTGTCGGTTGTGAATAAAGACAATTTTATCTTTCCCTTTCAGTCTGTATCCTTCTATTTCCTTTTTTGCCTTATTTTGCTCTCTTAAGACTTCCAGTGTAATGATGGATAGAAGTGGTGAGAGAGGGGTATCCTTGCCTTGTTTCTAATCTTAGGGGGTGCTATCAGTCTCATCATTAAGTATACGGTCAGCTGTGGGTGTTTGTAGTTTCCCTTTATCAAGGTGAGGAGTCGTTTTCTACTTCTTGTCTGCCAAGAGTTGTTATCATGAATAGATAGATGATTCGCCAAATGCTTTTTCTGTATCCATTGAGATGGTCATACGATTTTCTGTTTTAGTCTGTTGATATGGTAACTTACGTTGATGGATTTTTTTTTTTTCCAAATGTTGAGCCAGTTCTGCATTTGTGAGATAAACCATAATTCATCATATGTTATGTGTTAATGGCTTAATTTATTGATCAATTTGATATGCTAATATTTTGTGAAGAATTTTTGCATCTGTCTGTGAGAGAGGTTTGTCTGTAGTTGTCTTGTAATGTGTTTGTCTAGTTTTGGTGTCAGAATAATGCTGGCCTTAGAATGAATGGGGAAGTGTTCTCTTCTATTTTCTGGAAAGTTTGTGTAGAATTAGTATTAATTCTTTTTTGTTCGTTTGTAGGTTTTTTCCTACTTCCCTGCCTTGAATCTTAAAAGTATTAATTCTTTATTGACTGGTAGAATTCAGCAGTGAAGCTACCTAGATCTAGAACTTTGTTGTTTTGTTTGTTCTTGTGGTAAGATTTTAAGCACAAATACAATTTCTTTAACAGATATAGGGCTGTTTAGGTTATTTATTCTTGAGTGAGCTTTGGTATTTTGTGTCTTTCAGTGGGTTTGTTCTAATCTTCCATGTTTCCAAATTCATTAGTGTTCTCAATATCATCATCTTACCCTTTTTCAGTTCTGTAGAGTCTGTGCTGATAGCCCCTCTTTAATTACTGATATTGGAATTTTTGTCTTTCTTTCCTTCTTGATTAAGTTAGTGAGAGGATTATCAATTTTGTTGATCTCTGCAAAGAAGCAGCTTTTGTTTTCATTGATTTCTCCTTATTTTTTGTTTTCTGCTCATGTCTTTGTTAGTCCTACCTGATGCATATTTTCGGTTTAATTTACTCTTCTTTTGTAATTCTTCAGGTGGATGCATAGACAAATTGTGTGTTTCCATTTCCTCACCCCAACCTTTATTTTATAGTCTCATTCATTTTACTTTTATACACGTTATAACGCAGAATACATTATCTTTGCTTTAAACACTCTTTTTTTAAGTTTACGTCTCCACGTACTTCTCATTTATGACCATTCCCTCTTACAGATAATGGATTATCTGTTATTTTCGTTCTGTCTAAAGAACATTTTTGAAGATTTTTCATAGTGCAGGTTTGCTTATGATGAATCCTATCAGTATTGCTGCATGTTGAATTCTTAAGTTAACAATTCCAGCATTTTAAGGATTTCACTCTACTGCCTTCTGGCTTATATTTTTTTCTTATGAGAAGTTAGTGGTCATTCTTTGTTCCACTTTCTGTGATGTGCATTCTATTCTCTGGCTGCTTGAAGATTTTTTCCTTATCTCTATTTTCAGCAGTTTGATTATAATGTGCTTTAAAGTGGTTTTCTTTCTTTTTATCTCACTTGGGGTTTATTGAGCTTCTCAGGTCTGTGAGTTACCGTTTTCATCAAATTTAGAAATAGTTTAACCAACGTTTCTTTAAATACTTGTTCCTTAATCCATTTCTGGGACTCTGGTTTTTTTTATATTATATCTCTCACATACAGATTATCTCCACATGTAAATTGTACCTTCATTAGGTCGCAAGGTTTCATTCACTTTTCTTTCTGGGCTTCATTTTGGATACTTTCTATTTCTGCCATGTTAAGCTCATCCAGTGAATTTTTCATTTCAGAGATTGTGTTTTCCAGCTATTGATATTCCGTTTGGTCCTTTTTTCCTAAGTACCCGTTTCTTTCCTCGTTATGCTCATGTTTTCTTCTAAATCTCACCATCTCTGTGTCATGGCTGGTGTTGTGTCTGTCTGCAGCCCTGCATCACGTGTCTGCCCTGCCTCCTGGCTCTGCTCCCATGGGCTTCCTCGTCGCTGCTGTCTCTGTCTTCTCTGTCTTTCCTTCCCCTTCCCCAAGGTCCCTGCTAGATAGCCTGACTGGAAATGGCTCTGCACCTACTAGCTCTGGGGCCAACACGTATGGTCAGTGTCACACTAGTTAGCACCGTACTTCTGTCCTTCAATATATTTCAGCATTGGGTGGGCAAACTAGAGCTTGTAGGCCGGATCCACCCGCACAGTATATCAGTGCAGCCCTCAAGCTGAGAATGGTTTTTACATTTTTAAAGAGCTGTAAAACACAATAAACAAATGACGGAGTCTTGTGGCCAAAAGCCTAAAGTACTTACTCTCTGGCCCTTTGCAGAAAAAGCTTGATGACCCTGATCTGCAAGTTCATCTTGGCAGGACAATGTTATTCCTGCCTTTTAGTTTAAAATTTGCATAGGATGTAATTTCCAGTGTGCTGTAAATATTGACATTTAACAATAAAAGTATTACTCTTTGAAATGTTTCCAGTATAGACTCTAAATACCATAGATACACCCACCGTCATATTTTTTTTAAAAAGTGTGAACAATCTCTGTTTCAATGGTTGGAAAATTTTCATTGCTACTTTTTCTCCTGGCACTCATATTTTCATTTCACTTGTTCCCTAGAATTTCATCCTAGTGTCAACATTTTTATGCTTATAAGTCGAGTGACTTATACCCTTCTGTATCCAGAGAGAGATCAATTTAACCACTTTAAGAATTCCTGAACTGTAAGACTCTTAAGTGTCAAACATTTCTTTTGCACAATTTTTACAGTTGTTTTTGTGGGCTCCTAACGTGTGGTTTTTCTCCTTTGTCTCTGGCCTGCCGTCCTCTGCCTCATCTCCCCTCAAAGTGGGGGAGCCTCAAGGCTTCATCCTGTCTTTGGACCTCCGCAGTCAGTCCCCCAGTGACCTTGCCGTCTATGACACTGGAATGCCTTCGTACACTGAATGGCTCCCAAACTGCTCTTGCCAGCCTGTCCTCTCCCTGTACTGGGGAATGATCTGCCAGCTGCCCACTCAACACTTCCACTCGGGCATTGACTTGGAATCTTTATGTGTCCAATGTTGACCTTCATGCATCCGTGCCACCTGCAGTCCTTGTATCTTCGCGGTGGCACCTCTCCATTTCCCAGTGCCAGCTCAAAGATCTTAACATCTTCTTTGCCTCCTTTCTTTGCCCACTTTACGCCTAATCTGTCTGCAAATTTTGGTGTCGCTACTTTAACGGTATATCTACTTCATCTGCTCCCGCTGTGGTCCTAACCACCATCATCTTTTTTTTTTTTTGAGACAGAGCCTCACTGTGTTGCCTGGGCTAGAGTGCCGTGGCATCATCCTAGCTCACAGCAACCTCAAACTCCTGGGGTCAAGCAATCCTTCTGCCTCAGCCTCCCGAGTAGCTGGGACTACAGGCATGCGCCACCATGCCCGGCTAATTTTTTCTAATATTTTTAGTTGTCCGATTAATTTCTTTCTATTTTTTTAGTAGAGACGGGGTCTCGCTCTTGCTCAGGCTGGTTTCGAACTCCTGAGCTCAGGCAATCCGCCTGCCTCGGCCTCCCAGAGTGCTAGGCACCATCATCTTTCACCTGGTCGATTGCAACAGATAACCCCAAGTGGGCTCCCGCCTGTGATCTGTGTACAGGATCCTGGACCCCCTCTGCTCAAACCCCTCTCGTGGCCCATCTCACTTGGGATCCGAGCCAGCGTACTTACAGGGGCCTGCAGGCCAGCCGCAGTGTGCACCTGCTCCCCCCTCAGCCTCTGCTCCTCTTTCGCCTGCCTCTCTCTGACCACGCCGGCTTCTGCGCAGTTCTCAGGGCACGCCAGCCTCTTGCCGGCCCCTCTGCTTCCCCACCTGGAGTGTCCCTCACCTGATACCCTGCTTCAGGTCTTTGCTGTCTCTGCCCTACTGTTTACACAACCCTCCCACTTCCTACTCCTTCTGTTACATAATTTGTGTATTTATTCTCTCTTCCTCCCGCTAGAATATATAGCTCATAAGGGCAGGAATTGTTTCTTGTTGATGTGTCACCAGTGCCTACAACAGTGTCTGGCACATAGTAGGCACTCATCAAATATTTGTGGAATAAATAATGAATTTAAGAAAATTTTGGTGATATTTAACATAAGATAACATTCCATTTGCAGTGTATCTCTGAGAAAGATGATGGAGTTACTAGTAGCACTTTTCCCTGATTAAATTGACGTGTTTGTGAATGAATATTACTTTATGCTAGAAAGAAGGGCTCAATACCAGTTTTCTTCCAGCACTTTGTCTTTACAGATGCGAACACTCAGGACTGCTTGTTCACCAAACAAGTAGCCAGGCGTGGAAAGTGTTTTGTTATGGCTGTTCCATTTTGTCCTTGGACTTCAAAGTTGAAGGCCAAAAGTCATATAAAGTATTTTCATAATCTTTCAACTGACTACTAGATTAGGTTCTTTCTTCTATTTTGTTTAAAGCAGAGAATTAGAAGCCACCTGACTCGGAAAAGGCTTTGTCACTCAGTTGCCGGAGTCCCTTCACTTCAGTTCCTGAGGTGTGCACCAAAACCACCTTAGCAGCCCTGTCAGTTAACCATAGGGACGCCTGCTTCTCCTCACTTCAGAGCAGCTTTGCAGGCTTGTGCCTGACATGTTCAGGAATAGTTGAGAAAAATTGCAACATTATTAATTCAACCATACCCTTACCAATACAATGTTGTAAAAATTTTATCACATTCTTTATATTTTCACCCAAAGCTTAGCTAAAGCTGCAGATTCAGCTCATTCATTTTATCAGACATATCTGCTTTGTACATTAATTGTCAAACCAGTCAGCCGAATCAGACTCACTTTCTCTCTGGAAAAGTCTTACTTCACTTTTCATTTCTAGTCATATGCCTCTGACAGCCATCTCACGTCTGAGTTCTGTAATAGTTCCTAGCTGGATAGGCGAGGCGCGGAGCTGGACCCCTGGCGGAGGAACGTGCCACAGCTGTTGTTCATTGGCACCCTCTTTGCTTGCCTCTAGGGAAAAGCACGACCCTACCCTAACGCCTCGCTTGAGGGAGGCTTTCCTGTTACCAGTGCATCCCCCAGTTTCGTCCCTGGGCATGCAGCCCGGCCTTGGGGTAATGCATCCTAGGAAGAGGAGAGCTGAGCGGTGGGCCTTCTTTTACAGGTGGGAGAAGGGTGTGAGGGTGGTGGGGAGGGAGAGCTGGTGGGACTACTCACACTCAGCTCGGGGACGTTGTCTGCGGATTTGTTCTAGGATATTGGCCATCTAGAATCTAGAAATGGATTCTGTCAAAGTGATTTGTGCCCACATACCCCTTGTGAAGGTTTGCTTTCCCAGGGTTACCTGTAACCTTCTTGAAGACACTGTTGTGTGGGTCCTTGAAGACAGGAGGGAGTGAGCGCCAAAGCGCAGGGGAGAGAAGGAGAATTCCTCTGATTGTAATGTGTGGTGGGGGCCAGGCTGGCCAACTGAGAGCTGAGGGCCAGAAGCTTTCCCCTGCTGCATTTCATTTTTGTGTGTTAAAACCCAGTTATCTGAGAAGTAGAAGGCTTTCAGCCCCAGCAGCCATGGAGGGCGGTAACATAGACTAGGCCTGTCCTGGACTCGTACTCAGTGCTCTGGGCCATGGTGCACACTGCGGTCACAGACACACTAAAGGAGCCCTCTGCCTGCCTGCTCTGGAGGTGAGCAGGCCTTCCTCCTCTCCCCGGCAAGGCACCCTGCAGAGCCAGGTGCAGAAAGTGATTTGGAGAGAGCTCCTCCCCTGGGGTCAGTGTTGAGGAAACCTAGTGAACAGGCCGTGTTCTTGGATTTCACCTCTGTCAGTCTGCTCCCTGGCTGCCTTTTTGTTGATGGGCTGTGGAATCTCTGGGCAAATTCAATACCAAATAAGCAGATTTGATACTGTCTAAAAGCTGTGCAGCTTTAAGGATAGAAAAAGAAGGACTGACTCGGGAGCAGATGATTTTCTTAAGAGAGAAGAGAAAATAATTAGAACAGTGTGTTCTCAGTTGCCAATAAGTTAAATGAGAACGAGATATAATCCTAATAATTATTAAATGAGAACGTGGACAGAGAAAACACCATGAAATCCAGAACCATATTAGACCAAATAACATCTGTGAAACTGGTAGGTAGTAGAGTTGAAACCACGTAATCAGTGAAAGGGAAAGCCGGCTAGAGAGAAAACGCAGCACGCAGGATGGAACGGCGGAGCACAGCCATGAGGATAGACGTGGGTGTAGCGGGAGCAGGGGGCGTTCCTGAGCACACGGGCAGAGCAGGTGCAGCAGCATCGGGAAGCTGTGAGACCAGCTCATAGAGTGGACTGTGCGGTTTGCAAAGCTGAGCCTAACACTGGATTTCTGTGCAACGGTGGTCAAGATGCAAGCATGTATAAGAGACCAACGTCCACAGAGCCTTTGGTGAACAAGGTGTACTCTGAGTATTTTATACCTAAGATACCACTTATTTAAAAAGTTCTCATATCTGGAGTTAAAAATTTTTCCAGGCAAGTATTTTTTCCAAAGACCTTAATGCTGTCAGTCACAAATCCAAGTGTATTTATAAAAATTAGAAATATACATATCAAGGAAGTGGGAGAAGACAATAATAAATGCCGTAGGGATGGGTAAGTGACCAGTTAGGAAAAAGTATACCGCCTTCTTCTGTACAATAAAATTAAACTTTAGGTGAATGAATGAGCTGATTAAATGTAATCTATGAAACCAGAAAATCACTAGAAGAAAATATAGGAGGGTATTTTTATAAACTTGGTTGGGAAAGACCTTTTTAAAGCATGATACCCAAGACAGACACTGTAAAAAAAGACTGGCTTCTTAAAAAAGGAAAACTTGTGTTCAGAAGCAACAAAATCAAACGACAAACGGCAGACTAAGAAAAATTATAACGAATATAAAAGGCAAAGGCTAATTTTCTTAAGAGCTTTTTTATATTGATAATTAAAAGATGAATACCTCAGTAATAAAAGAGTTAAACATTGATTATTCAGTTCTTACAAGAAAAATTACAAATGACCAATATAATATGAAACACATTTCAACCTCAGTAGTGTTCATCAGAGAATGTAAAAGAAAAGAGAAATAGTATTTCTCCTCTATCAAAGTGGCAAAGAATAAAGACCTTAGGGTCCAGGTGTAATGCCATTGTTAACTGCTGGACAACATAAATGTTGATGCAGTCTCAAAACTCTCGAAGAAGGAATAGAATTTTTTAGTGATGATTTGAGGCTAACAACTTGCTAAATGTTCATTTTATGTAAAAAGCTTAGGAAAAGCGATAAGATGTAATGTTGCTTATTTATTATTATGATGATAAATATTTTGGGGGAAATTGAACCTTCATTTTAAATATGGTATTAATTTTGTCAAATTTGAAAGTTGAGGATAATTTCATTCCTGGGAGGCTTTCCGGACTCTTTCCTGCTGGAGCGCCCTCTGCTGGCAGCAGCGCCATCAGCTGTTTACTGACCTCAGGCTGGGTACAGATTGGGGAGAGGGACTGCCCTGTGGGGGTTGCAGGGCCTGGCGGTGACTCTCAGACCCTGGTCATCCTCCCACATGCTCGCCGGCCCAAATTTCCAGAGGGCCTGCTGTGTTCTGAAGGCTGTGCCGAGCAGTCACTGAGGCAGCAATTCTGTCTGTGACTCGCTGCTATGTCTGCGGGGCCTAGAACCACACCCAGCAGAGGGTGGGTGCTTAGTAAATGTTTGTTGAGTGACTGTTAGTCATGTACCAGGCACTGGAAATACACCATGTGGCTCTAGCCAGCACCTCCTCATCCCCTGAGAACCAACATTCTCTCAGGGAGAACAGCAATAAGCAGATAAAGTCACCCAGGGCGTGAGATGTGTTAGGAGGGGGAGGCACTGGGTGCATGACATAGAATAGGGTCTCAGGACATGTGTTCCCGGGTAGGGTGTGAACATGCCTCTGCCCTTCCCTGAGGGTACGCTCGGCCCAGTGAGGAGACGCACAGCAGGCAGGTGGCAGTGTGGACGGAGCCCATTTCTTCAGGTCAGGGTAGGGCTCCCTCCAGTGTGCGTGCATCGGTGAAGGAACCAAGGAACACTGCAGTCCTGGTTTTAAACTCTTAATTCTCCGTATTTGCCATATTCTAACATAGCGTTTGCTTTTTGTTTCCTTTTTTTTTAATTTAAAGGATTTTTTTGTTTTGTTTTGTGTTTTTTGATAGATGAGGGTTACTACCAGGGTGGAAAATTTCAGTTTGAAACTGAAGTTCCTGATGCCTACAACATGGTGGTGAGTAGCCTGCATTGAGCCTGTTGTTTCCTTTCTGTGGGCGGGGGTGCCTGTGGCTGGTGGCCCACTGCTGTCCCGGGCCCAAGCACTGCCTTCCGAGCGTGTCCATGTGTGGCTGAGCACTAAATTTAGTGTTTCTGTGGTGATTGTCACTCATCAGCAGTATTTAGAGTGTCAGTAGAAAAATCCGTTTATTCAACAAATATTTATGAGTACTACGTGCCAGGCAGTCTGCCTGTGTATTTTATGTAAATCTTCCTTGTTAAAGTCTGGCGCTGAAGAGAAAAAACATTTTATTTAAGACTATAGCTTTGTTTATGGTATGATGCCAAAATTCCAGAAGTCTATAAAATGTGTATTTTAGAATTTCAGAGAACACTGACTTATAGTTTTAAACTGTAAGTAACTTATACCCATAGATACATGTTAATCCCTCAAAGACCCTTCCAGGTAATAATTACACCAGGTATATCACGTTCCATCTTTGCTTTTGAGAAACTTAACAACTCGGGAGGTGAGATAAAATGTAGAAAGTTGGTAAAGTGATAAAAGTGGTAAGCAGCAAAGAGTAGAGGTACTGATCAATGATAGAAAACTCATTTTTGGGAATTCAGAGAAAGAAAAGAAATGATCACTTTTGGAAAGTGGTCACAGTGTTTGTTTATGGTATGATGCCAAAATTCCAGAAGTCTATAAAATGTGTATTTTAGAATTTCAGAGAACACTGACTTGTAGTTTTAAACTGTAAGTAACTTATGGAAAGTACTTTTGGAAAGTACACAGTGTACTGCACATGTGTATTTCCCCTGATGTTTTCTAACCCCCTCGGCCCATCAAACAGGAAAGAAAAGTCTGATGATGATACAGTGAAAAGGTTGTCTCTTGTTAACTGGAGGATGTGGGTATTGAGGACACCACGTACCTGTTACTTTTCTGGAGTGTGTGTGCTCCTCACGCCTGACAAGTGGAGCTGTCCCCTACCCCAGCCTCTAGGGTTCAGTTCAGTGGCTGCAACAGTAGCTTTTTTTGAAGCCAAAGCTTAATCTGTGGAAATCGATTTTTTTTTTTTACTGGGCTACTACATTAAAAGTTCTTTTGGAAATGTAATTTATGGAGATGGGGAAGAGTTGGCAATCCAAGAAAAATTTAATTTTTAGAAAAAGACAGGAAAATACACATTTCAGGTTTTTGTCCATCCATCTATCCATCCAGCTACCTGCTGAAACTTTCCATCCTACCCAAATCACAAACCGAGAAACCTGGCAGGCAAAGTGCTGTGTACTGTCTCAGGTGAGAGGCAGTTTGAGAGGTTTGGTTTAAGTACAGATGTTTAGAATTTGGGGGCTATTTAGTGCTTTCTGGAAACAACCAGATATACAGTATTTAAAATTCCAGACCTACCACTGAATATCTGTACGTAGGCCATCTCTGTAGATTATGGTCAAGAGTAAGAATGTTAAAATTAAAGGATAGTGAGTTCATGGCACTGTGCTTCCTGATGTCTTAGGGAGGAGTTTAGCATAAGCTGATAAACTTGCCAAACAAGCTTGGAGGCATTGGAGAACCCTCATTTCAGGTATACTGGACATCATTTAGTAGCAGAGTTTCTTGTTCTCATTATAGGCAGAGAGCAAAACATGAGAGAAATCCAAGGAAGGAACGAGAGCCTCTGAGAGCCTCTGTGTGCTGGGTGTCCTCACTCACGTTACTTTATTCCATTCTTCTGGCAGTTCACCGAGTGACCTGAATAGTCATATCTTCATACGTTAGGCAGTTAGGGCTCAGAAAGCTAAAGTTAAAAACTTCCCTGATTAGCTTTGCAAGTGTAGACAGCTGAATTGCTGAAGCTGGTTCATGTCCAGGGCTGCCCAGCTTTTAAATGTGTGCCCTTCTCATCATACCGGGTGGTGAGAAAATGTTTGTTATGCTGTCCTGTCCCATATGTGACTTCAAGAAATGGAGAGGTGGGAAATGGAATAAAGAGTGGCTATAAAGACCTGTTTCCCTTGTTAATTGGTGACTGACACAGAGTGGAGGTAGAGGGTAAAGTTTGGATTTTTCCAGTGACTTTGCTGTCCCCTCTCTTGGGCACCTTCTACTCTCCATCTCTGCCCACTCTGTTCCCTTGGAAAAGCAGAAACACTTCATCCCTGCAGCCGTTCTGAAGTTCTATGTGCAGTGTTTGACCTTTAGCTTTGTTATGGTAATCTTACATTTTTATATTTTCACTGCTCTCTCCTTTGGAAATTTCTAAACGATGGGCTGATCAGATTTCATCAGGAATAAAACCTCTGTTCTCAAGCCCAGAAGCACTGAGAGCAGCCGGTGGCTCTGGGGTGGGCCTTGTGCCCTACCCTCCTTCTGTGGGATCCTTTCCTTCCGGCTTCCCCATCAGACCCTGCCATCCCCTACTCTCATTTCTTCTTCTCTGCCTCTTGACCAGGCCTGTGTGGGCAACTTTCTTAGTGACAGGCCAGCACGTGTCACTGGAGTCCCCAGTAAGGAGTTTCTAGGGGACCACTAGATACAGTACTTAGTTGGGTACAAAAATAGTAGCGTTTGCTGTGTGTGATTGATCTTTACCCCTAGAACTCTCTTTAATGTCTCTTTCCGCTCGGCTGTGAGCCCCCGAAGGAGGAGGCCGTGGCTGTCTTGCCTACACGGCGTGTACGTAGCCCGTGCCTGCCGTGCTGGCGAGACGTGCACCTCTGTCCAGGGGCCGACTTTCTGTTTGCCCTCCACAGACTTAACAGTGTAGAAATAGGCTAAAGATGCAAGCAGCAAGCGAGAATGCATAGGTACCGGCATTTGGGCAGAGATCGTGAGAGCGAACACGAGGGAACCACGTGGATTCACAGCATGGGCCCAGAGGCTTGGGGGCTTCTCAGGGTGCATCTGCCTCCGTGCCATAACTTTACCTACACGACTTCTGTACTTCACAGGGCTTTTTTAAACCCCATGTAGTTATAGTTCCTGCAGTGGAGTCTGCTATTCAGATTGTGAATCTGAAAAGCTTTTAATAAAGTAGATCATTATTTTAGAATAAACTTTTAAACGAAAAATACTTAACTTGGTATGCCCTCTACACACGTAAACCCCTCCATCCCAGCAACTAAAATTCAAACTTCCTTTGTTTTTTTGGTCTATTTATCCCTGAATTTTACCTGCTAGCCTGAAGTCTGCCTAGTAATCTCTGTCAGTTTAGAAACTGGCTGAACTGATGTAGTGACTTTTAATGAGTTCCTACTGCGTGCCAGGTGCTGTGTCAGACACTGCAGGGCCAGAGATAAGAAGTCGGCGGCCTTTTCAGAATTTCAGTCTCCTGGAAGACAGATGCAGCCACGGTGACGAGCCGGGTGGTGATGTGGGTGATGGTTGTTCCTCAGGGTCGTGGGGATGCCCAGAGGAAGAGCCCATGACATAGCCCTGGCGGCTCACGGGGGAGGAGCCTCAGCCCAGACGCCACCTTGCCTGTGGTGTTACACAGTCCCCGGGCATCTTGGCCAGGAGCGCCTAGAGAAAGGGATGGAGCTTTTGCTCCTTGGCTGTTTCCTCCTGGAAGTGACAGCTGTCCCGTCCCCTCAATGTTGTTGGCCAAATCAAGTAAAGTGGCCATGGCCAGCCTATAGGTGAGGAAGGGCAGTCCTGCCGTGTGCCCAGAAGAGAACTAGAGACACTATTGAACAGCAGTAATGATGGCCACAAGTGACACCTAACTCCCACTTGACCTCTTCTTTTTACATAATTTACAACACTTTGTAGGAAATTGAGAAAACTTGGCTATGCAAAGAGAGAATATTTATCACCTGGGATCTCTCCACCCAGAGATGATCACCATGACTTTGTAATGTCTGTATCCTGCATACCAATGGAGCTACACTGCACATAGCCTGGTAACTTGGGGTGTTCACATTCTCATGTCGTGGTTGTGTAATATCATGGCCACTGTTACACTGTATGTCAGCTAACATATGATTGCATCATCATTAATAAGAGAGGTCCGTTGTATGATGTTATCATGGTTTTAAACCAGTCTTTTATCACTGGTCACTGGTTGACCAATTTTTTGATAGTATAAACCAGACTTTATGTAAAGGGCCAAGTAATAAATGTTTTATGCTCTGTGGACCACATGTGGTCTCTGCCCCATATTCTTTTTTTTTTTTTTTTTTTAAACAATGTTTTAAAAATGTAAAAACCAATCTTTGACTTTGGGAAAACAGGCCTGGCCTGGGTATGTTCTGTGGGATGTGGTTTGCTGCCCCTAGAATAAATAGGGCTACAAGGTGTGTCCAGGACACACCGCCGTCTGTCTGCCTCTTTCCTTGGGCTAAATTCTTAGAAGTGGCATTATGGGTATTGAGTAATTGATGCTCCATTTTAAGGCTCTTGATAAATCTGTTAAATCACCCTCCAGGCCAGGTGTGGTGGCTCATGCCTATAGTCCTAGCACTTTGGGAAGCCGAGGCGGGAGGATCACTTGAGGCCAGGAGTTCGAGACCAGCCTGAGCAAGAGTGAGACCCCATCTCTACCATAAATAGAAAAATTAGCCGGGTGTGGTGGTGCTTGCCTGTAGTCCCAGCTACTCAGGAGGCAAGAGGATCACTTGAGCCCAGGTATTTGAGATTGCAATGAGCTACGAAGATGCCACTGCACTCTAGCCCAGGGGACAGAGTGAGATCCTGTCTCGGGGGGGAAAAAAAATCCCATTCCCTAAACTCTCCCTAAGATGAAGTGTTTTGTTTGTTTTTTTTTTTTAAAGATATGGGGTCTTGCTATGTTGCCCAGGCTGTTCTCAAACTCCTGGGCTCAAGCAGTCCTCCTGCCTCAGCCTCCCAAGTAGCTAGGATCTCAGGTGTGAGCCACCATACTCATAATGGAGTATTTTCATTCTTATTTTCTTTTTGCTATTTTGGGAGGAAATGGCATCTCATTTGGTATCCAATTGTCATTTAAACTTTAATTTCTTAAGTAGGATATTGAATATCACTTCCTACTTATTAGCTATTTATATTTTTTATGAGCTGCTATTATGTCCTTTGCCCATTTTTCCATTGAGGTATTTGTTTTTCTTATAGATTTATAAGAGTTCTTATATGTAAAGTATGTGAAAATTTTTTTCTTGGATTTCTTAGCTGTGCTATAAACATTTTCTTTGTTTTGCATTTGTCATCTTTTGTTCTATGAAAGTTTGCTTTTTTGTTTCACTACTGTAGTCAAATCTTTTTCTTCATGGGTTTTTTTTAATTATGAAATGCTTAAAGCAGGCTTCAGACCCCTAAGATGGTCATCTGCATTTTCTTTTGTCCCTTTTATGGTTCTCTTTTACGTTTAGTTTTAATATATCTGGAATAAAGCTCTAAATGGGGATCTAACTGATTTGTCCTAATGGGTAGCCAGCGCTACCGAATAATCCATATTTTCCCTACTGATTTGAAATGCAATATTTGTCACATGCTAGAGTCTTAGCTGCGTGATAGCATAGGTGGCCATGCCCAGCACGGAGGCGGAATGCAGGAGGCAGGGCTGGGCATTTCTTGTTTGTCTGGCTTTGGTGGTGGGGGAGGGCTACAAGACAAGTTTAGTTTGGAAAGTGTATGTGTCAGAATCTGGTGCAGACTTTTGCTTTCTGTTCTGGGACCACAGTTAAGAGGACCATTGACAAAGGGAGCATCTGTGTTAACATCTAACTGTGGAAGGCATGACGGAACAGGAGGAGAAAGGGCAAATACCCCTGAGCCCTTGGCAGATGTGGTAACAATAGGCTGGGTGGTGACGTACCGGACCTCCATAGAAGTGGGACACCATTTCGGAGGGAGAGTGAGCTTGCCATCCTTCTAGATTCCTTCAGGTGCTAAGAGTCAGTGATTCACCCAGCCACCAGACTGCGCTGTGCTCAGTGCCTGATGGATGGACGCACGCAGGTCTGCCCCGAGCAGCAGTCTTACCTTCCCTCTGCAGCCCGAATGCCTCGTTGGAAGTGATGGGTACAGTCGCTTTTTTCTGTCAAATGTATTCCCTTGCGTTTGCAGAAAACAAATCAGAGCATGTGAAATTTATTTAAGCTCACTCTGAACCTCAATTCTTTAGTCCTCAGACACATGTATTTGCACAATCAGTTTAATCTTTTTGGGGTTTTTTTGAGTCTATTGATTTTGTAGTGTTTTGAAATCAGTTAAGAAAACTCACAAGGAAGCTGAAAAGTATGTTTGCTTTATACAAATAAAAAGTGAAACTGTAAGAGTAATAGAAAATTACATGAAAATATTTGGATGGTGAAGTATGTCCTAAGTACAACAAGAAAGATAAAAATTTGATTACAAAGATAAAACCTTTCACTCCTCAGAAAACATCATAAATAAAAATTAATAGCAAATGATAAACAGGGAAGATATTACCCCCATTTGACAAAGGGTTGATCCCTTTTTGAGATGACATTTCCAATGACTGCATGTCAACCAAAGAGACCTCCCTGTGGGAGAGGACCTGGGGAGGGTCCTGCTGAAGGGCACTGGCACTGTGCCAGATGGCAGTTGCTGGCCACCAATTCCTTCTCCTGGGCTTTTGTCCCAAGGAAATATTTCATCCAGAATGTGAGCAAAGATACGGGCCTTGGCATAGCAGGGCTGGGAGTGGAAGCGGCAAGCAACCTAAATGTCCAAGGCAGGGAAGCGGCTTGTTGGATGCAGGCGTTTGTACCATGGAATGTGGGAAAGCCATCTGAATGATGGCAGAAATAAATATGAAGCGATACATAGCACAGCTTCCTGCTGCTGTAAAGAAAAACGAATGTGCATACACACACATTTGTTTATGCGTGTGGCCCAGAAAAGGGGTCCAAAAATGTACATCAGGTTCAGTAGAGATTATTTCTGGGTAGAGTTATTATGGGGGAGGGGTGTGTGTGTGCGTGTGTGTGTACACCTATATGAAAGACAACAAAAGTGAAAGGAAACATACAATTTATAATATATATTATTATAATGTTGTATATATTTCCTTTCATTTTTGTTTCTTAAATGAGTTATATATTGCTTTTATAATAGAAAAATCTTAAAAGAACTTGGTTCAAACACGCTAAGTCATAAATGACGTTGATATGCTTTATTCCCACACACTCATTCTTTCTCCCTAGTTCAAGTATAAAGTGTACTAAGATTTTCATCTAGGAAAATCCTATCGTCATAGCATCATTAAAAAACATCCAGTAAAGGAACAGGCTGTTCTTGCAAGTAGCAGTAACTTTTAGCCACAGTTTTCAGTAACTTAGTACAAAGGAATCTGGGAGCTCCTCGTTGGAATTTGGGCCTGGAGGGTACAGAAATCTTCCCTAGAGTGCACTGCAGGCTCCTCTCCCACAGCCCTGACTAGCACCATGAGCTGGCAGGACACGGGGCTTGAAGAGATGCCCTGAGGTTCATGGGTGGGCTTTCCTGGTGAGACTAGCACTTGTGGACACAGGGTGCAAGTACGTTCCTGTATGGGGGCAGCAAGCCAGTCAGTATTCAAGGTTGAACGTGTGTTTGGTGAGTCAGACTGCAGGCTACGCAAGCCATGAAACAAGCATCTGGATAGGGCATGTGGGAAGGCTTTGGCCTAGAGATGGGATTTGGACAAACTGTCGGTGTGATCTTTCTCTTATTCTCTCTGTGTTGCAGCCTCCCAAAGTGAAATGCTTGACCAGGATTTGGCACCCCAACATCACAGAGACAGGTGAAATTTGTCTAAGGTGAGTTTCTCATCTTCCCATTCTTCTGCATTTGTGAGTGTTGTGTCTGAGCACTGGGCTTTTGTTTTTGTTTTTTTGTTTTTTGTTTTTGTTTTTGAGTCAAGGTCTTACTTTGTTGCTCAGGCTGGAGTGCAGTGGCATCATCATAGCTTACTGCAACCTCAAACTCCTGGGCTCCAGCAATCCTCCTGCCTCAGCCTCCCGAGTAGTACACCACCACACATGGCTAATTTTTTTATTTTTGTAGAGTTGGGGTCTCACTATTGCTCAGGCTGGTTTCAAACTCCTGGCCTCAAGTGATCCTGCTGCCTGGGCCTCCCAAAGTGCTAGGATTACAGGCATGAGCTACCACACCTGGCCACATTGGACAATACATGTCCTCTGAGAGAAGATTTTGAGGCTTGGCCAAGATTAGGAAAGGCCTGGACTCAACTGAGAAGTAGCTGCAGTTGCCTGCTTGCCCCCAAACCGCTGCCCTTACTCTGCCTCCAGACTTGCATTCTCCCAGTGGCCTCTGTGGCCACGCCCCACCAGTTTTCAGCACAGCCTGTTCAGCCACCCAGGAGGGACCCTCTGGGGCCCTTACCTTCCCCTCCTGTTTACATGCGAGCACCCTTTCCCTCCACGTGGGAAAATAGGGAAAATAGGATTATTGATAGACACCCAGGAGAAAAAATGTAGATGACAGGCTTAAGAAGATGTTGGGCACATATATTTAAGACGTCCTCTCTTTACCAAAGCGGTCTTGAGATGTGTTGAGCACTTTAGGAGCGGGACAGCTTCCCAGAGCTTCATGTCTGCTGTGACCTGTGTGTCCCACCCTTTAATGGCACAGCATCAGGGATCAGTGATTTCCCCCTCCTAACCTAACGTAGCTGAAGATGTATGGATTGGTTTGTTTGTTTTTAAAATAAATTTAGCATTTGGGCTTTGTTTGAATGTGTCTTGTGCCTTCCTCTAGTAAGGCAGTGATGCTTAGTGTAGGTGCTCGGGTGCCAGACCACCTGGCTTTGTACCCAGTCCCACCCCTGGCTGTGGGACTTGGGGCCAGTGATTTCACCCATATGTGCCACAGTTTAGAAAGTAGGCCTGAAGTGTTTCTTTAGCACATTTCTCTTACTTTCAACGTGAAACGCAGCAGTCTAAGTCAGTTCTCATGCTTAGCTCCTGTGTCTTTTTTCTCTTGCTCCTTCTCTTGGTAACATTAGTCACTTTGAAAGGAAATGTATAAGCTGCGGCTGCTCCTCACTGCGGGGAAGTCTTACATAAGGATCCCTTTTTCTTTCTCAAAAGTGCACTTAGTACCCATTTTATCTATCTATCTATCTATCTATCTATCGATCTTTTTAGAGACAGGATCTTGCTCTGTCACTCAGGCTGGAGTGCAGTGGCCTTATCATAGCTCACTGCAACCTCCAACTCCTGGGCTAAAGTGAGCCTCCTGACTCAGCCTCCCGAATAGCTGGGACTACAGGCGCATGCCACCATGCCTGGCTAATTTTTTAAATTTTTCATAGAGACAGCATCTTGCAATGTTGCCCTGGCTGGTCTGGAACTCCTGGCCTCAAGCAATCTTCCCATGTTAGCCTCCCAAAGTCCTAGGATTATAGGGATGAACCACTGTGCCCAGCCCAGTTTTATTTTTGTATATGCTATTCCCTTTCTTTCATATCAGCCTATTTTTATAGGTAGTTAAAAATACATTTTACATAAGCACACCTTTTTTTAAAGGCATCTTCCCTTTGAAGTGTCCTTTAAGTATTGAAACATTAAAATTCTGCCATCTTTGGTTGCAGGTTATAAATGCATCTGGCCCCGATCCCCACGGCCACCCTGAGGGCATGCTGGCTCGAGCTCTGGGGGGCTTCCCACACTCCTCTCCTCTGTCTCCTCTTCCCCTGCCTCTGTCAGAATTGAGTCCAGAGTAGGATGACCTCTTGTCACTTTTGCTGTCTTCTGGGAAATCAGATTATTAGCAAAGCATGATAGGAATTAGCAGATATTGGCCTGATAAAAGAGCCAGACAACTTAGAGGAAACTATTGTCAGGTTTGACCACATGCGAATTAAAAACACAGGCTGGGCGCAGTGGTCAGGCCTGTAATCCTAGCACTCTGGGAAGCTGAGGTGGGAGGATCGCTTGAGCTCAGGAGTTCGAGGCCGGCCTCAGCAAGAGCGAGACCCCGTCTCTACTAAAAATAGAAAAAAATTAGTTGGGTGTCCTGGCACGCGCCTGTAGTCCCAGCTACTCGGGAGGCTGAGGCAGGAGGATTGCTTGAACCCAAGAGTTTGAGGTTTCTGTGAGCTAGGCTGATACCATGGCACTCTACTCAGGGCAACAGAGTGAGACTGTCTCAAAAAAATGGAAATAAAAAAATAAGAACAAATTAAAACTACAAAAACACAAAATTGAAAGAGAAATGATCAGCTAGCATCCTTTGAGAATAGTCTTTACCAATCATTGTGATAAAGACGGACATCTCTGTAAAAATGTAGCATTGGCTACAAAAAGGTGACTCATAAAGGGAGAAACACAGGTGCACGGTGAACAGTAAACATCAGAGGAGGCGTTCACCCTCATTGGTAATCAGAGAAAGGCGCAGGAAGGTGTTGCTTCCCTCTTCTCATATTGGCGGATACAAAAGTAGATACTTGGTGGTGTGTGTGTGTGAGTATGTGTGAAAGAAACAGAGCAGGCACTTTCCCCAGCAGAACGCGTGTTATCCGTATACCTGCTGTTGGTCCCTCAGCCACGTGGTCTCCCTTTAACTCATCCTTACCCTGAACTTGCCAGCCGCACTTCTGGGGATCTCATCTAAGGAAATGATGTGCCGTGTGTATGTACCAGTGTCCAGTTGTGGCTTAATATACAGCTGGCTCGTAGCGTCTCCTGAATAAAGGGAAAGAAAAGCTCAGCCACACCTCTGGTTTGTGGTGATCGCCTTCCCGGCAACATCCAGTCGAATTCTTCCCGCAGCAGGACTTCTGCTTCCTGGTGCTCCATGGAGCTTACTCCGCATTTCTAGTGCACAGGAGCACTTCCCTCTTTTGGAGAGTTTCCCCGGCTCTCTGCCCTGTGTCTTTCTGCGCTCACTCCACAGGCTGCCTGGTCCCAGCAGGGGCCCTCACGCTGCTCTGGTTCAGAGTCAGAGGTTCCATGTCTGTGGGATTGGAGGGCCCAAGGTCAGGAGCTCAGTGGTTGCACTTCGCCTTTTTTCCAAAGTGCACACTTCCGGTATAGTTCCCGGGCTGTCTTCTGTCTTCTGTCTCCTTGCTTAGTAACCTCCCTGGTGGCTGAGTGTCTCTGTCACCTGAACTTCTGCTGGGACTACCCTCTGCTGAGGCCAGGCTGGAACCTCTACCATGACAGGGGACACTGCATCCCTGAAGTGCCTCACTGCTGCCCGGGGGCCACCCAGATGCTGGGCACAGCCTGCCTGGTGGCACTTGCTCCCCAGTTACCTGCCCCCAGGTGGAAGCCTTCCTGCTCTGGCCGTGCTGTTGACAGTAAGCTCAGGAGGATGCTGCCAGGTTTACTATTAACCTGAGCTTCCTTCCTTCCTTCCTTCCTTCCTTCAGTCAGCTACTGTTGATGGGGCGCAGGTACCTTGGAGAGCAATTTGCATTCCCTGCTGTTATGGAGCTTGCGGTCTGGTGGGTGAGACAGGTATCAGACAAGTAAAGAACAAGTATGTAACTAAAGATTGCATTAAGATCTATAAAAGAAAAGGATGATCTAGGTCAGAAATAATTCCCCCATCCTAGTAAAAAAGTCTTTCATTGGACCACAAAAGCCACTAGGATTTGACAGATGGTTCCCAAAAATTTATTCAAAAGTTGTAGAAATTTCAGATCCACAAGTCACTGATACCTCTAAGGACAGAAAGACATCCACCCAGTTGGTAGGGTATGTGATTTTTCTTTTTAAGGCTCAAAGTAAACTTTAGTGGTCAATTTAAGATTATACTTTTTCTAACTGGTCTTCATAGACAATTATAGCTTTGACTCAAATTCTAAATGTTTATATTTTCTCCTGATCTAAATTGACATATGTGAATTTGAACATACTCTAATCCAAAAACATCTGTCACTGGTAACGATCACGGCCTGTAAAGCCTGATACTGACATATTAGCTTAGGGACTTTTATGTACAGATCAAAGCCACAGCATGATAAAGTAATTCAGCAAACACAAAGGTAATTTTTATCTCCAGAAGGAAGCTTGGCAATAAATAGTAATTTTTCAAAGTTTAGAGTAATCATTTATTATATACGAGGGTACAAAATGTGCACTTACAGCTGCTAGAACAGTTAAGAAACGACACTCAGAACTCACCGTACCTCTGAAGCCGGGGTCGCCTGCCCTGAGCCTCCTACCCAAGGAGTGACATATCCAGAATTTTGTATTAATCTGCTTTTATCCTTAAGTTTTTTCTTTTGAACTTGTATTAATAAAAACGAGCTATTAAAATGTCACGTGCAAGGAGCTCACATTGTTAACCTGCATCCACAGCATTTCAGAACACCAGCTCCAAGTGAGTTGCCTGGGTTGGAAGAACACAGTGTTTACCAAGTGTATGCCCTTGGGCATGTCTTCTCTGTGCCTTGGTTTCCTCCTTTGTGGAACACGGAAATGGTGGCACTTCCTTCAGAGGTTGTTGTGAGCATTCAGTGAGTTTCATGACCCAGCACCTAGGATGGTGCCTGACATACATAGTAAGCTCTAAGCCTCAGTTATTCCTGTTGTCATTTGTGTTGCTCTTGCCATTTTCTGAACATTAAATTGACAAATGTTCTTTGTGTGCTTTTTTATTTTTGTTTCTTTGAGACAGGGTCTCACACTATCGCCCGGGCTAGAGTGCACTGGCCTTGAGCGATCCTACTGCCTCAGCCTCCCAAGGAGCTGGGAGTACAGGCGTGCACTGCCACACCCAGCTAATTTTTCTATGTTTTTGCTCTTGCTCAGGCTGGTCTCGAACTCCTGGCCTTAAACAATCCTCCAACCTCAGCCTCCCATAGTGCTAGGATTATAGGCATGAGCCACCATGCCTGACTTCCTTGTGTGCTTTTTTAAGCATGCTTTTCCTCTCCTTATAACTTCAATGTCAAGGATTAAGGATCTCTGTGTACAATAGATAGATAGAAATGATACGAGACATTATAATTAAATGTGTGTATATCCTTGGAGGTGGAGAAGGCCCCCTTCAGGGAGACAGGACACTGAGAAGCCACAGAGGAAAAGACATAAAATGTAGATCTCCTGTATGGAGTAAAGACAAAACACGTGCTGACAGGACTCGTGCGTGTGCACACACCCGTGGCTCAGGTCACTGCCAGCTGCTCCTTGCTAACGGCTCTGTGTTTGTGTTTTGCAGTTTACTGAGGGAACACTCGATTGACGGCACTGGCTGGGCTCCCACAAGAACACTGAAGGTAGGGCCTGTGCCTTTTGATCAGAGGTCCTCCCCTGCAGTCCTCTCCCTCGCTAACCAGCCTCCTGGGAGAGCAATGCGTGTCCTTGCCTGTCTAGTACACACTGGTGGTCGGGCACAGGCTGCTCCCTCCTCTCCCCACCGCCCGCTGCATGGGGCTGCTGAGCCAGTCACTGACCCTGGTCAGTTCGGGTCAGATGAGTGTCCTTGTTGGCCAGTACCAGGCACCATTCCAGAACCAGGGACAGGAGCCCAAACTGCAGGCATTAGAGCCAAACTGCCAACCACCATAGGAAACTTCATGGCCACCACTCTTTTAACAGGGATGTCTTGAGCCCTCTGGCCACCAGAGGGCCCAAACTGACATGCAGACCACTACCACTCCCTGTGGCCAGAGAGGACTGTCAGGCGTTGGGTCTCCATCAATAAGCAAGGACCCTGGGGAACCGCGCAGGAAAGGGTTTTAGCTCTGGTCCAGTATCAGGACACTGCAGACTGCAGTCATGACCCAGCACCTCCCGAGCCGTGGTCTCTGCCACCTTGGGCATCCCACCTGGCCTTCTCTCCAGCCACTTGCCATGCCCTAGGCAAGTCCTGTCCACTCAAGACTTAGCCACTGCACAGGCTGTGCCTCTGCCTGGAAGGTTCTTCCCTCCCACAGCCCCCTCCCTGCCAGGCTCCTGCTCCCCTGCATGCCCACTCAGATGGCTGCCACTTCCTCTGTGGAGCCTCTCCTCCCAGGGTGGGTGCTCTGGAGGACACTTTCCATAGATGGGGTGCTGACCTGCCCGTCTGTCTGACCCCCTCCACCGACGGGGCTCCAGCTCCAGCCCCAGGCCAGGCTCACAGCAGGAGGTCAGGGATGGGAGGGTAGATGGACTGATGGATGGATGAGAGAAATCAGAGAGGGGCAAATGAAGTGACCACCTAGCAGAGAGAACGAGGGGAGCGCGAGAACAGGCCTGGAAAGGACGAGGCTTGAGCCGATGGAGAGGAAGGCAGAGAATGACTGAATGATGGATGGCGGGCCGGTACAGATAGGACGTTGGTTTTTAATTTCATTTAATGAAAGTCTAATGCTTGAAATGTTAGTCTCTCTTGATTCCCAAAGTAACTAAAGAAAAATTAAGAATGCTCACTAGGATGGGGCTGGGGGTGAGTAATGAGCTTATTTACGACCCCAAGAGGCAGTAGATGTTCAAAACAGATTTTATTTTAAAGGTGACTTTTTAGAAGGCTGAACCATATTGGTGACAGTGGGTAAGAGGTGACTTAAGGTGGTGCTCTCTGTGCAAACGCTAACCTGCGGGCTCTATCGAGGCACCGGATTGGGTTCACTGGGCCACGGGTCTAACTGGAGGGCAGTTGATGTTCTCTTTGATTTTATATTCACTACCTGTGATTGCTCATCTCTTTGAATATCCCAGAGTTTGTTGTTATACTTGAAGAGAGGTTGTTTTAATTTTCCGACTTGAGGAAAACAACACATGCTGAAGACAGATTTTTTATACAGTACAAGGCACATTGCTTGCCATGGGTTTAAAAGGCTTTAGATACACAACAGCCTAAAACTTGTTTTCTGTTTTCTTTCTTATTTCAGGATGTTGTTTGGGGATTAAACTCTTTGTTTACTGTAAGTATAAAGTTTTTGTCAATTTCCCTGACTCCTGGTTTTAAACATCACCTTAAGGATAACACAAAAACATGTTAAAAAAACAAAATATGCACATACCCTCCTTTAAGAATAGAACAGTGAGGCAGGACCTAGGGAGCTTTGGAGTGGCTTATGGGGAGCCTGTTGGGAACAGGGGCACAGGAGCCCCACTTCTGCCCCTTGGGGTGGCTGCCTCTGCCTTCTGGGGGACAAAGTGGTTCCATTTGCTTTAGCCCCTCCCAGTGGAGTGGCCCACCTGTGTCTGTGCCTGTGGTCTCACCAGCCAGCTCAGTCAGTGGCCCTGTTTGCTCCCAGGTGTCCTGGTTTGGGTGGATGACTGTGTGGTCACCAACCTTGATGGCTTTTCACAAACCCAGAACCTCAGAGCTGTCATCCTTGTCAGCGATGAGCTACTGGCATTCGCGCTCTCAGGAAGCAGCACATCTCACAATGGCTCTGGGACAGGAAGAGGCTAAAAGCTGTTAATTGGATTATTTTTAAGGTGAAATTATTTATTCCTTTGAATTTTTATTGTTTGATTCATTAAAGAACATTTAAAGAAATAAGCTGCAGGCATCTGTCTCTAAAAAAAGGTTTTGCTTCTTTTGATAAAACCTAAGGTGCCTCCGTGAAAATGAGCACATCTTGGATAGTCCACCAAGAACCGAATGCAGCCCACAGCAGGTGTGCCCTCACAGCTCACTCACACCGGGTGGTCCTGTCATCTGAGGACACAGCATTCTTGTTCTTATCTTCACCAAGAGGAAAAATAGCAGAGCCTCAAACTAAACCACGATTCCCTGCCCACCTTTGCCTTCTGACCTGGTGTTGCCGGGTGGGCAAAGAAACAAAACATTTCCAGTGGCTTCAGGAGCCCCTGAGTCCCCATGGAAGCTAATGCCTGATGGAGACCTGGACTTGAGCCATCTGGACCGTTTTCTGCTGGTCTCAGTCACTTCGTTGTGATTTGGTTTTTGGCTTTTTTATTAAAGTGAATGAAGTTTTACTTCTGGAGCCGTGAAGGCCGAGCATGATTTAAAATCTGCAGCTTGTGCTTCATTGTAATGTTGAGTCTTTGCATCTCCAGTTTTGGTTGAGAGAGCCAAACAGGACGGGTGCCCTTCCAGGGCCCACACATTGTCATTGTCATCAGCCTCCACGATGGATCCTTTCTGGAATCATCATGTCTGCCCCAGGTTCCTTGGCTGTGAACAGATTTTGACTGGCTACTTGCTACAGAGGAATTAATGGAAGGAAAAAATAAACACTGGCTCCTTGGAGTTTTGTTTTGTTTTTTTTTTTGAGAAATCTGGTGCAGCCACGTTAGCTCCCTATCTTCAAGTGTTCTAACCCTTTTAAATTATGAAGAGCTAATTAGCAATTAGACTTGCTAATTAAGTAGGTAATGGTTATTCTGACCAATATATTAATTGTAGGTCAGACATACAGTAAAGAAGATAAGGAATTTTGTGTGTCTGATAGTCTTTATATACCCTGGCTATCTCATATAATATATGCTTGTGTTTATGCCTGTTTCTACGACTTGGCATCTAATTTTCCAATGCAATTACCATAGAGATTGCCAGTTTTCTTTGCTATATTTGTAACATATTATTGGTCACAGCTATATTTATCTCCAAATCCAGGAACACAGTCCCAGAATTTAACATAATTCCCAAAGAAAAATATGGTCTTGACAATAAGCCATCCTGTGGCATGCTTTGGAGAGCAGTGACTCATGACAAGAACCAGTCTCACTGCCCTGGTGTTCAGGAAGAGGGATGGACAGTGGAAAGTCAACATGCCTCTAGTCTGAAATCCAGGGTGCTTGCTGGGGGTGGGGAGCGAGGGGATCAGCCACCCCAGTGCTTTTCTAAGGTGGAGAGAGGCTGGTGCTCTCTCCTGAGGCTGGTTCTAGGGCACTGCTCTGTGTTCGGTCAGGTTCTAGGCGTTGTCCCTGCCGGCCGTGAGTGGGATGCTTGTGAGTGAAGGGAAGTCCGCGAAGGCCCACGTAGAAACCATAGGCTCACAAAGGCAAGCTGTTAATCATAAGGTACATTAAAAGAGGAAAATTAATTTTTGTGTGGGATTTTTATTTGGAAGTGCTCATAATGAGAGTGGTTTTCATTCTCCAGTTATCAAAAATAGCATTAGAAAACAACGTGATTGCTGTTTCCTCTGTTTTCACCAAACTTTGGACAATTATATGTAAACATACCCCCGACTTCTTTCAGTCAATCATTAATCACCATTTGGAAAAAAATACCCACATGTTCAGTATTTTTACATCAAAAGAACTGAGTTCTTAATGGAATTCTCAACTCTCCAAGTTGGTCTGCCATTTGCTAATTAGATTCTGTTGCTGCTTCATGAAGTGAAGATTTTAACAGCAGAAAAAGATTCTTTCCGGTGTTTACTGTGAATTTCTCTCTTTCTCAGGATCTTTTGAATTTTGATGATCCACTGAATATTGAAGCTGCAGAACATCATTTGCGGGACAAGGTGAGCCAGTCACAGGCTTATTCTATCTAGGCTGATGTATTTGGCACAAAGATGACTACTACTGTCTCTTGATTAGATAAATAAGAAGTTGAGAATGGTGAGATGCAGGACTGGAATTAAAGTAATTTATAAATAATGTGTCATGATAAATGGTTGTGGCCTCCAGAAAGTGTCTTACCCAAGGTCATAGAGAAGTAGTTTTTATGAGATGTGATTTCCTAGCAGAAACCAGTCTGAGTAATTTAAAATGTAGCTGTTCCTTTACCTTATTAATGTACGGGGACACGGAGGTTGGACAGCGTCAGCTGCCTTGTCCCTCCACACCTTTGCTGAGCGCATACACATGCACACATATTTGGTTTTGATCTTTACTCATAATAATGAGAGCCTATTTATTACTCTTAATCTTCAAGTCCTTTTGTTTTTTTAACTTTTTTGCTCCAAATCAATGTATAAACTATCACTCCTTCATTTCAGGAGCTGCCTTATATTCCATAGAGTGGCTCTGCCATACTTTTTTTTCAACAATTCTCTTCTTGGTGGGCATTCAGGTTTTGTTCTTAATGGGATTTTTTTCGCAGCTACAAACAGTAATGCAATAAATATCTGTGTGTACACATCCTGAAATACTGGTGTTTTTTGTTTTGTTTTAGTTTGGTTTTTTTATAGAAGAGAGTCCTCGAACTGGGTAACTAGGTCAAAGATTATGTGCATCCTTAATTTGAATAGCTTTTGCCAGTTTGTTTTTCCGTGAGTCTGTGGCGTACCCATGCCCACCAGCAGTGCAGGTAGGCGGGCACCTTTTTCCCTGGTGCTCTGCACCAGAGAGGTGTATTCTACTTTCTGAGCTTCCAGAGAGGTCAGGGCCTTTTTTTTTTTTAAACTTCCAGGTTGTTTGTTTATTTTCTTTTGGAGACAGAGTCTCCTGAGTAGCTGAGACTACCAGCACATGCCACCGTGTCTGGCTAAGTTTTGTATTCTTTGTAGAGGGTTTTTGCTGTGTTGCTCAGGCTGGTCTTGAACTCCTGGCCTCAAGTGATCCTCCTGTCTTGGCCTCCCAAAGCACTGGGATTACAAATGTGAGCCACTACACTCAACCAGGTGTCTTTTTACATAAATGTGTATTAGCTGTTTACATCTCTGAGTTACTTGTTCTTATTTTTGAGCCATTCTTTTCTTAGATTAATTTTCTTTTAATTTTAGGAGGTCTTTGTCTATTAGGGATATGAATCTGGTCACTTTTGCAAATACCAGGGGCATAGCTCTGTCAGGTTAGCCATAAGCTCTGCTGGACTGCTTCTATCTTGCCTATTTACAAATGGATTTGAGGTGCTTCCGGGAAAACACCTGTTTAAGAAGACTATTAACCTAGAAACAAAATATCAAAACCCATTGGGAAGAAAAAAATATAACAAAACGCAAGCTGCTAGGATTGTAGTCACTGAATGTCAGCTGTGCTTCAGTAGCAAGGCAGCAAGGGGTTTTAACCGTGTGATGAAAGGAAGCGTCAGTGTCTGGAGGAGGGCAGTGCCATCAGAGGGGACCGAAGTGACTGCTCTGGGCCTGTGGAGACTGGCTGGAGACTGTGTGACTGGGACCCGTGGCTCCGTCTTACTCGGGGGCCATGCTGGCTCTGCCTAAGCTTCCAGCGCTGTGGTGCTCTGCCTGGATTCACGTTTTGTATCGGAACCACGTTCCCTGTGGCAGCCTTGCCACTGCTCGTGCTTGGCCACCCGCCACCGTTAGGTTGGCTGACGTTGCTCTGCATGCTTCTGTGAAAGCCATCCAGTTAGTTCCAGACATGCTGAATGTTCAGAGCATTGGCTCCTGGTTATGTTAGACCTGCTGCCTGGACGGTGCCGGGCGTTTGAAATTTGCCTTCCCTGGTCCTCTCCACAGCCCTGAGCCTGAGCTCAGAGCAGGAGGTGGTGCCTCACCAGGGCCCTGAGGAGTGGGCAGGAGCATCTCTGTCAGGGAGGCGAGAGAAGCACCACCCAAAAGTGTGGCGGCACAGTGGGGACAGTGAGTTGTTCAGTGCGACTGGGAGGGTGGGGCAGGCCATCTGCCCTGGCTGGCATCCTGCTGAGGAGGCCGAGCCCTGTCTGAGGGCTGGGGCAGCAGAGGTCCTCAGAAGTGCCCGTGGTGGGAGGTGGCACCTCAGCCCCCGACACCTGCTGCGGGTGGTCCTGACGGGACCTGCGTCTGGCTAAGGTCTGGTACTGTGCCGTCAAGCCCCGGGCGGGTGTGCTCCCCAGCCCCTGCCTCTCAGGAGGCTCCATCCCTCCTCGCGCTCCTCTCTGCTGTCGTTGGCACTGATGAGGACATTCCACTCAGCCCTTGGGACCAAACCCGGTCAGAGAAAGTGACAATAATTGCACTCCCACAGACCCAGGTGGAGGTTTTGTAAGAATGTCTTTCATTTTCCCTTTCTTCATGTGAAATAAGGGAACACTTTGCAGTTGATAGACCGTTAGCCCAGTAAAATGGACCTGAAGTCTCCCAACAGTGATGCCTCCGCATGAATTCCAAGAAGCGCCCCGGCCCTACCCGTCTTCATGCTGAGTGATGATCAGTTACTGAGCTTGCCACGTACTTTACCTCACGTTCATTCATTCGTCACAAGTTTAACTGATGGCCACTTAACGTGCCAGGTGAAGTGCTGCATGCTCGGGATGGACTGCGAGAGTGACAGTTCCTGCCCCTGTCTCGTGGAGCATACATTCTAGTGGAAGGAGGTGGAATGTAGATGGGAGGGGCCAGGGAGTGCAGGGTGGTTGGGGAACAGAACTCCAGAGAGCGTCAACAGCCAGTGCAAAGGCCCTGGGGCACTCCCCATGCCTGGGGAGTTCAGGGGAGAGGAACGAGGCTGGTGACTGGCACAGGACAGCAGGGCTGGAATAGTAGGTGCCAGGCACTGTTGCAAGCGCTTGACACAGAATGCACTTGTTTCCTGTAACAACCCCACGAGCGGGATACTGCTATTAACCCTGCTTCGCTGCTGAGGACATAGCCATCAGTAATTTGAGGCTTCTCATGATTATCCAGTTAGTGAGGGGCAGAGCCCAGGCTTTAAACCCAGCCAAGTCTGGCTCCAGCGTCTGTGGCCTTCACTTGGTCCTGTGCTCTGAGGCCCAGGGTAGGAAGGGAGGAGGGAAGTAGCAGAGGCCGGAGCACCGGGCCTGCTGCAGGTGTGGACACCAGGCTTTATCCTGAGTGAGGACATGGGAGATGGGCAGGGGGAACTTAGGGAGTCTTCATTTCACATACTGTAAGCTTTTCCACTGTCCTTGTCGGCTGATGGCATTGTCTGCCTCTGAGGACTGTGGAAATGACCTAGAGCCCAGAGGCCAGGCAGGGTTTCTGCACAGCCCCCCTCGGGGGTAAGGGGCCAGAACAGGAGGCTCTGGATGCATCCTGTAGACAAGGGCAGGCAGAGCCACCTGTGTGAAATCACAGCTTTCTCGGAGGTCAGGAGCAAGTCACAGGACAGTTTCATAGCTTCACACCGGGAACTTGGCTGGCCCTTTCCAGGTTGCTGTGCTAAGTAAAGGTGTGGCAGGAGGCAGCCTCCTGGCTGGAGCCCAAGGCCGTGCTCCGGGCAGGGCCCGCCTGTGTGGGGCAGCACCACCCTGGCATGTGCGCCCTCCACGTTGCCATTGCCCAGTGTGGGGAGTACACACGCTGGTATCAGAAAACAGGCCCATACTCCAGGATTGAGCGCTTAGCTGAGAAAGTGGAACTCTTGCCTGCCAAGGACTTTGACAACTGTGCTGTGTACCCCGAACAGTGGGGGTGCATGGCATTGACAAGACCAAAGAAGTGTGACCCTGTGGGGCCATCAGGGACCCAGCAGCCATGCTGTAGAAGTGAGAGCATTAAGTGCTCCAGGTCATTCTTACAGCCCATGGGATTTTGTTCCTAGCCTTGGGGAGAACAGACCTAGGGACAAACCTGGGGCAGTGGCCCGGATCTGAGAAGGCTGAGCCACCTGTAGCGGCCCGGGTGATTCCTAGGTCCATACTGCTTGCGGTCCCCTGGAGCATCCAGGCAGCTGCTTCTCAGAGGAGGTACACAGCACACCCACCTCTCCTCCTGGGTGGCCACCCGCGGTGAGGCTGTACATGGGCTGTGAAGAGTGGGCACATTTTAAATGGACAGCAAGGTCCAGGGAAGTCTGTGAAGACAGATCTGGGGGCAGGGGTCTTCCTGAGAGCAGCAGCTTTGGCCCACGCCCATCTGTGGGCAGAGGAGTCTTGGCTTAGCGACCTCAGCCACACATTTCCAGACTTCACCTTCCCCATCGGCAAAGTGAATGGAGGGGCGAAATGCTGTCTCAGGACCCTTCCCACTCAGACCCCGTGTTTGTGCCCCCACCCTCAGCACACCCAGCAGCGTCCGGTGCACAGTAGACAGCAGAATCATGGAGAAATGTCACTTAGACTTGGCCAGGTCTCTGGTCATTCTGCCACCTTGGTGAACAGAGGCCCGGCCTTTCCACACATGGCCTGCGAGTTGGTGGTTCTGACTTGTCTCTGAAGTGCTGCTTCTCTCTCACTCACTCGTGCTTTTCTTCCTTCCCTCCCTGGTCCTCTCGCTCTGCAGGAGGACTTCCGGAACAAAGTGGATGACTACATCAAGCGTTACGCCAGATGATGAAGGGGAAGCTTGCAGGCCCATGGACTGTGTTACAGTTTGTCTCTAACGTGAAACAGCAAGAGGTAGCCCCACCTCTCCCCCGTCCTCACGCTCCCTCTCAGTCCCACTGGATTGTCCCAGCCCTGTGACCATGTTGTCCTGAAGAAGACTATCTTCATGACTGCCCATTGTAGATGGAGAATTCCACATAAATACAGCAAGAACGTGTATTTGGGTTTCTAAAGAGTTGTCTGCTTACCTTAACATGTTTACTTTTTTGAAATTGTACTGTATAGGCTGTTGGTGAAATTCTTGAGAAGTTGTAATGAACTCAAAATTGAGGCTAGAGCTTGCTTACCCTTTCCCCAAACAAAATTGGTTTCCTGCACAAGTGACGCTAATGATGTGTTCAGTGTAACTCGCAGATTGGCAATAAGAAACCCGCTACAAACTGTGATTGGAGGCAAATTCTCTTAGCTTCTTCCACGAATGTTGGCCCTGCCTAGATATTATGAAGCTTTCCAGAATGCATAGAGTCATTCACTGTAGATCTCTTATTGAAATGCGTATTTTATTTAATGTAAGTATATTTTGGAACAGATTTGTAATTTGTACAATTTAATGCTTTAATTATTTTTTCTATTCTCATTTAGTTTGTATTTTCATTGTATAGAGCAGACAGAAAGATGTTGGGTCAATCAACTATTGAAGAGAAATACAAAGAAAATATGAAAGACACATTATTCATTCTGTCCAAATGCAACAAGATTCTGGCTCTTAAAAATCAGCTCTTGCTTTCAGGTCCAGATGTGATGTGGCAAGGACATTTTGGAGCCCTTTGAAACTAGATCTGGATGATTAAAAAAAAAACCAAACAAACAAAAAGGCAGGGAGCCCATTCTCACATGCTGCCCCGAGGAAGCTGGCTGGATGCTGGACCAGATGGGGGCTGGTGTTTCTGCGGTGTCATGTGATCGGGAGCCAGTAGCCACTTACCAGAGCACCAGACCCTCGCTGTCCTGAGAGGCAGGAGAGATACTCAGGAATCAGCCCAGACAGTGTCTGATGCCACTGAGACTGTGCCCGTGGCCTTCTTCTGAGTTTGCTGTGGCTCTGGCCCCTTCTGGGGGTGAGCCTGGGCCTTGGAGGAGCAGGAATCAGCAGCACACATGCCATCCTCCGCCAGGTTCACTCGCTACAGAGGAGGAGCCCCGAAGAGAGGCAAGTGGATTTATTTCAGTGTTTAGACCTTCGAACCAGTGAAGTCATATGCAAAATAAATGTTTGTCTGGTTTCATTTGCTGCCTGCCTAACACTCACATTTAAGTGCCAGCCTCCTTAGACCTCTGGAGTCCCCAGTCTGCCATCTACTGAGTTTAGTTGCTTTTCTTATCTTACAGAATCTCCGATTACGAGATCAATCTTCTGGAGGTCCAGCAGGTGAGGACTGTGGGCCTTGCTTCCTGTCTGCAATCAGGAATTGTACCCAGTAGACTTGCGGGTGGCCCTCTGCTGATGGGCCACACATGTGGGTGCCCAGAGCAGGGAGGGTGGGGCTGGATCAAGTGAACGGTGGCATCTCAGGGGCTGGGGGCCTGTCCCGGAGGCATGGTAATCCCCACCTCCAAGGGCCTGGGAGAGGTACTTACACACTTACCATAAGGCACCCTCTGCTAGGCAGGTTGGGAGGCCAGGGCAGCAGCTGTCCTGCCCATGCACCTGATTTCTGCCTCTAGTGACCCCGGAAATGAGGTTCTCTGCCTGGTGCCAGTCTCAGGCCTGAGCCACGGCATATCCCATGGTAGCCGTTGGGGCTGCCCCTGAGCTGCCTGGCTGGTGGTGCAGATGTCGGTGGGGCTTTGTCATGAGGCACGTCTATGGAAGAAATGATGCCAGTGCCTATAGTTCAGTGGAAATGTTTATTCAGTGGAGGTGAAAGGCAGTGTTCCCCTGGATCACACTGAAAGCAATAATATCAGTTATTAATTCTGACCTCAAAATATTGCACAGTAGAAAAATGCTTATCGTCAGGGATGATGCAATTCTTTAAAAATGACATGTCCAGATAACTGAATCATCCCATTCTGTCCAGTGGAAATCCTTCGGAGATATTTTGCACACGCACGCCCTCCCGCCGTCTTAAGACACACACTCGGATGTGACCCAGCACCGTGAGTGTTGGGTGGGTGCTCGGCCAGAGGGGCCCATGGGGCCTGTTGGTGACTGTAGGACCCACTGGTTTCTTGGTGTCTCCTCCTCACTCTGAGACCAAAATTACATTTCTGGCTCCAGTCCGTGTGCCCCTAACCAATCTGGTCATAGTTGATGAGGGGATGGGAATCCCTAGACTTAGCCAAAGAGGCTGACCTGGAGCAGATGGGAGTGGGCAGGGCCTTCAGGTAGTGAAGCTCTTGGGTAGCTCTGACATCCAGAAACCTTGCTCCTGACTCCTGGTTCTTGGCTGTGCTCTGGAGTGTCCCCACAACTCCACTGCTTAGAATTTGAGGTGGCAGCTACATGATATTTCAAGCACTCTTACAAGGAAATACTTCTAGGGGTGGCCTCTCAGAAGAAGGCTCACATCTCCCCTGTGATCTTCCCCCAGACATCCGACCAGCAGGTGACCTCCCCTTCGCAGTCTTCCTACTAAGGAGCCGAGGCAAGAGCATCACTCGGATGTTGAACTCAGATCTGGGCTCCGCGCCTCCTTGCCTTTGCCCCCACGGCCCTGGGCTTTGCTCGTCGTCTGTGGTGTGTTGCGCATGCTGTACTGGAGTGTCGTGGAGCTCGAGCCCCAGGGGAGCAGTGCCTTGGGTTAGGTTGCCTTCACCTGCCCTCATCTCCAAACACTGGCAGCCTCAGGGGCTGCTTATGTGGTTTCCACCAACTATGAATTAAGCCAGGTTGTGCACCTGCTAGAGGAGAAGCCACTGTACTACAAAAGTTCACGTTGAAACTTTGAGGAGAGCCACTCAGACTATTTCAGTGGCTAAAACATTTTAAAGTTTTTTCCACAGAAACGTGTTCCTTGGTATTCGACAGCTTAAATGTTTCAAAGTGCCCATGCATATTTTCCTCTGTCCTTAGTTACTCGCACGCTTGTCTGGAAAGACCCTGTGGGTGCGGGAGTCAGCAGTGTTCTTCCCCATGGCTTGGCCACAGCCAGGCCAGTCTCATCAGCGTCCTGGCCCATGCAGAGGCCACCTGGTGGCAGACCCAGCAGAGAGATTGAATAGCCCCTCTGCCAGGCTCTAGACCTCCAGCAGAATCCAGTGGGCAAACTCCCAGGCCGCGGTGATCACCAAAATCCGTTCCACATTGTCAGTGAACAAACCCCACTCGCTCTTCCTGGAGTTGTTCTCTTCCTGTCCCCAACCCCTTCTTTAAAGAGCTGCTGTGAAAATGTCTCAAAACAGGTTGAAATCGATCAGTTCCCGTTTCTTCTGGACACTAATGGTGCATTCTGATTTACCTTTGTTAAATAGAACCTCCTTACTCCCTAAGAGGTTTTAAAAATAAGTCACACATTCCTGTTAACATCAGACTTTTTGCTGAAAGTTAAATCAAACAGATTTTTCTTTATGTAAAAATTCCAACAAGAAGATGTAAACTACCAATCTAGGATTTTCACTTTCATCCACGTTTAATCTTGGAAATTCAGGTTTGCTTCAAGTTCACTCTTCTTTATAAAACAGTGTCCAGTAGAATACTAATATATGGTCTTAGTATTAATAAAAGGTTTTACTTTTCCTTTGCCAAAGAACTGGAAAAATGAGAAACCCTGTCACACCTCTCTCTTCTCCCTCCTGTATCCCTGCTGCAAATAGAAAATGTCCAACAGCTTGGAGGGGTGATTCAGAGAAGTCTATATCGCCCATCTCTACCTGTCTTGCCTTGCGTTTCCATGGGTTACTAAAATTGATTGAAAGAACTGTGGTTTAAAAAAAAGTCTTCAGAAAATGCAATGATGGAGGCATTTGGGGACCTTGCCTTGTTAAGAATGTCTGTTCACATTGAGTTGTACAAAGAACTGAATGGCCCCTTCAAAAAATTCAGCTTAGGGCTCATTCATTTTCATTGCTAAATTTACTGAACCAGAGTTCTTCTAGAAAATTTACTGGGTTTTTTGTTGTTGTTGTTGTTATTTAGCTTATTTCAGGGCCAGTTGGAAATGACAGTGAATGTCTCAGGAGTTTCCGGTGCTGGAGGAGAAGACACCTGGAACAGGGCCCCATGCACAATTAGCTGGGATAAGTATTTGCCAGGGAGGCAGCAGTAACCAGGAGAGGTAGATAGTAGCCGTGGTGCCTTAGCACTTCATTTCTTCTCACTGAGCCTTTGGTCCACAGTTCACATCTGGGGATGTGTTCCCCCTGCTCTGGTGACCTATGCGATGCCTGGGGGCCTCCTGTGGCCTAGGAGGCCTCCTCTACCTGTATTTGTTGTATTTTTTGGTGTTGGATTTTCATGACCTTGGTGTCTGACCTCATGACCTTCCTAGCAACTCATCACTCCCCTGCAATGCATGATGCTTGATGCTGGAAGATTATTTTGTCTCAAACCAGGCATCGATCTTACCAAATGTCTCTTCTCAAAAAAATTTTATCCCAGCCTCGATGGCCCTATTCACCTGTGTCCTTCCTTCCGCCAGCCACGGTGAGGTTGAGGAGCCATGGCTGGGTGCAGCACTGCAGGCTAATAGCCTTCTTTCCTATTCCTGAGAGGCTTCAGCCTCAAGTTAGTCTGAAAAGAAAACCTGTCTCCCTGGGGAACGCTGCGGCGAGGAGCTGTAGATGTAGCAGGAGACACAGGTGGAGCCCAGTGACTCCAGCGGTCCCACTAACATCACTGTGCTTTGCCAGACCAGTAACAGTGGCACGTGACAGAACCTATAATCTGTGTAAGGAAGAGCTGGCCAGACATCCGGATGAGGCCAAAACAAAACAAGGGGGATGGCCTCCCCACATCCTCCCCACTTCACTGCCAGGCTGGTTTCTAAAACACATCTTTGACCATGTCACATCTGCCTCTTGCTTCCAGGGTAAGCATCCCTGTGCCTGGCATACAGAGCCCCTTGTGACCGGGCCCGTCTACCCTGCCAGCTGCTGCCCCGAGAAGCCTTGCCTCAAAGTGGTGCTGTCATGCCCTGGGATGAGGTCCACTCTCCCAGGACACTCAGCTCCCCTGTTGGGGTCCCATTCAGGATTCGGTTCCCGTGGTGTTGCTGTTGTGAAGCTGTCCTGCTCTCACAGGCAGACACACACTTCCTGAGGTGTCCTCATCTTTCCCAGGCACCCAGAAGCACCAAGGATGTGGACAGCGTTTGTTCGCATATGTATTCCTGCCTCTCTGAGGAGTCCGTCCGTATCTGGAGTACGGGGCCTTCCCTTAGCCAGCTGCAATGACTGGACAGTTATTGCAATGCGATTATTTAATGCGGAGAAGCTTAGGGCACAGTACCCAGACGCAAGTGTGCGCCAGGCAGTGGCTGAGGAGAGCATCTGGCACCACCCTCCCGTTAGCTGACAACGCCAGGTCTGAACAGAGTTTGCTTTGCTTGAGTAAATAAGCCTGCAAAAAAGTACTGCAGAAAAGGAGAAATAATATGCAGGAGATTCTGAGGATAAACATGACTCTGGAAGTGTAGGATCAAAAAAAATTTAGGGAAGAAAATCCACGTTTAGGAAAATGCAGTAAACTGTACCTTTGACTCAGAATAAAAAAGTCCTAAGTAGACAGTAGACCAAAGTGAAAACGCAATGGAATGAAACAATAAGAAGGAGCTAGGTGAGGATAACACGCATAGCAGTGAAGAGCAGGATAGATGCTGAAAAAATAGGTGGTACAGAGACAGATTGGAGACATTCTCCCCGAATGCAGAAGAAAACAGTCAAAGCCATCAGAGGGATGATAACAGGACAGGGGACTTGTGCTTGCAGCTTGAATAACAAGGACTGGATTTACCCTCCTTTGTGAAATAAGCAAAAACCTGACAATGTATAATATTAATATATGGAATGACAGGTTTCAGACTCTGGACAGCAGGCAGTTCAGGACAGTGATCCCTGAGACCTGCTGGGTCTCAGCACAGGGAAGGGGGAACCTGGATGGAACCGAGCAGGCTCCCTGACTTGAGATGGAATTTGGAGTCAAGAGAGGCCGAGGGAGCTAGAATTCCCGGGGCAGAGTTCTCACAGGAGAGGCTGCGCAGAGCACAAGCTCGGACACCTGCAGAGAAGTCCTGTCCAGCCTTAAGCCAAATGCTGATGCACCTGCCTGTGAGAACACGACCTGAGGTTGGGGAAGAGAACTACCCAAAAGGAGCAGAGAAAATGACACTTAGGGCTCACAAAGGGACAAGAAAAATCTGTTCCCATGAGCCAGAGTGGAAAACCTTGTAATTCACAGCACATCAGGCAGAGTACTCAGAAGGGTGCGGGCTCAGTAACAGGAAAATTAGCCCTAAAGGCTATGCTGGTCCCATCCAAAAAGCTTAAAAGCAAACCTTAGAAGGATCGAATTGTTTCTAAAGTAAGTGTTCCGGAACAAAGCCCCAAAATATTTTTAGGAATAAAAAAATATCCAGACCCTGTCACAAGCAGTCAAGCCTGGAAGCCTCTGTCCCAGTGGGCTGAGACTACCCTCCCCTCTCCAGCAGCACCAGGACGGCCAGATGGCACCTACAAAAAGGAATTCTACCACAACACCCAGCTCCAAAACCTCTGGCCACCAGGGGCCTGAGATTCTCCACCATCCAGAGACACTGGGGGCGCTGGAGAGCACTGAGGGGGAGTCCACCACAAGGAATGCCCGACCAGGCAAGTCTTCACCCCACCAGGCCTGAGGTTTCCCTCCCCAGCAGGGGACACCAATCAGCCCAGCCTGGGGAAAGCCTTTCCGTCTCCGCAGGCAGTACCAGATAAACCAAAACAGCACGGAAACAGCTCTGCCTGCGCCTGTGTGCTAAACCCAAACAGGGTGCTGCCTGCTAAAAGATTTAAGAAGAATTCAGTCTCCTAACATAATAGACAAAATGTCCAGAATACAAATGAAAAACACTCATCATACCAAGAACCAAGAAAATTGCAATTTAAATGAGAAAAGGCAATCAACTGACACCAATAATGAGATGAATCATACTGAATTATATTACAAGGATTTTAAAGCACCCATCATAAATATGTTTCAGAAACTCATAAATTGTCTTGAAACAAATGAAAAAATACCAAATCTCTGGAAGGATATAGAATTTATAGAAAACCAAATGGTAATTATAGAAGTAAAATGTGCAATGCCAGAAACCTTAAACACTTCCTGGCTGGGCTTAATAGTAGAGTGGAGAAGCCAGAATCAGTAAATTTGAGGACAGATAAATAGAATTTACTTAATCTGCACTATATAAGATCAATATGCAAAAATCAGGTATATATTTATATACACTAGGAATGAACAATCTAAAAATGAAATTAAGAAAAAATTCTATTTGCAATAGCACAAAATAATAAAATATTTAGTGATAAATTTAGTAAAAGAAACACAAGACTTGGAGACTGAAAACTACAAAACACCACTGGAAGAAATTAAAGATCTAAATAGAAAGGTGTCCTATGTTCATGGCTTAAAAGGCTGACTTGTTAAGATGATAATACCATCCAAATAGATGTGTAGATTCAGTGCAAACCCTATCAAGCTGATCCTAATGTTCTTATGAAAATTTAAGGGGCCCTGAGTAGCCAACACAGTCTTAAAAAGGAACAAATATCAAGGACTCACACTTCCTTATTCAAAATGTAACTAAAGTCAGTAATCAAGACTGTGTGGTAGTAGCATAAGAAGAGACATAGGTCAATGGAATAGAATGGAGAGTCTATAAATAAACCCACACATCTATGGTCAATTGATTTTTTTTCTAAGAGAAAGGATCTTGCTATGTTGCCCAGGCTGGACTCGAACTCCTGGGCTTAAGGGATTCTCCTGCCTCAGCCTCCTGAGTAGCTGAGATTACAAGTGCATGCCACTGTGCCTGGCTCAGTCAGTTGGATGATTGTCAAGATAATTAAATGGTAGAAAGAATTGTCTTTTCAACAACTGTTGCTTGGACAACTGGAATTTGGATTCTTCACACCATATATAAAAATTAAGTCAAATGAATTAAACATCTAAATATAAGAGCTAAAAATATAAAGCTCCTAGAGGAAAACATAGGAACAAATATTTGTCACATTGGATTAGGGAAAGTATATTTAGATATGACATCAAAACGCAAGCAACAAAAGAAAAACAGAGAACTCAGATTTGATCAAAATTAAAAAGTTTGTGCTTCAAAGAACACCATCAAGACAGTGAAAAGACTCTTGTCCCTAGGAATATGAAGAGAAAAAAAAAGAAAAAGTGAAAATGACAACCCACAGAATTGGAAATCTGCAAAAAACGTTTGATAAGGATCCAGTTCACAGAGCATATAAAGAATCTTACAACTCAACAATTAAAAGACAAATAACCGAATGTAAAAATGGACAAAAGATTTGAATAGACCGTCTCCAAAGAAGATACACAAATGACCAATAAGCACATGAAAAGATGTTCAACATCCTTAGTCGCTGGGGAAATGTAAATCAAGATCACACCCACTAGGATGACTATAATAATAATCTTTTAGAAGACAGTAACAAATACTGCCTGATGTTGAGAAACTGAGATCCTCATACATTGGTGTTGGAAATGTAAAACGGTACAGCCACTTTTTAAAACATGCTGGAAGTTCCTCAACAAGTTAAACATAGAGTTACCATATTACCCAGCAGTTCCACTCCTAGGCGTATAGCCAGTAAAACTGAAAACGTATGTCCATGCAAAAACTTGTACGTGAATGTACAGAGCAGCATTGCTCACAACAGTAAAAAACTGGTAAAAACCCAGATGTCCATCAAGTGATGAATGGACAAATAAAATGTGGTTTAGCCATGCAAGGGAACAGTATTCACCTATAGGAAAGGAATTAATTACCGAGACATGCTACAAACAGGATGAACCTTGAAAACACCCCAAGTGAAAGAAGCCAGTCACAAAATCACAAAAGGCCACATACTGTATGACTCCATTTATGGAATGCGCAGACTAGGCAAATCAGTAGAGAGAGGAAGTAGCTTTGTGGTTGCCAGATGCCGTGGAGAGGAGGGAGTGGGGACTGAGTGCTCATGGGTACAGTATTTCTTTCTGGGGTGATGAAAATATTCTAGAATTAATGGTGATGGTTGTACAACCATGTGAATATACTAAAATCCACTGAATTGTACACTTTTAAAGGGTGGATTTTATGGTATGTGAATTATATTTCGATTTTTGAAAACAGTTTAAAGAAATCAAGATGGAATACTAAAAAATGTTCAGTTAACCCAAAGGCAGGCAAATAAAAAGAAACAAGGCCGAGAACCAGAGGAAACAAACAGAAAACAAATCATAAGTGGTAGATTTAAGAGCTAACATACCAGTAATTTTCTTACATGTAAATGGTCTAAATACACCAAGACAGATATTGGCAGAATGGATTATAAGACACAACTCACTTATATTGTTTAGGAGAAACTCATCAAATTCAAAGACATTTATAGATTCAAAGGATAAAAAAAGATATGCAAACTTTAATTTTAAAAATGCAGCAGTGACTATATTGATATCTGATCATTTAGACTTCATAGCAAAGAAAATTGCCAGCAAAAAAGAGGGATATTATATAACAACAGAAGATTCACTACCATACTCCTAAATGTGCATGAACCAACAACAGACTCTCAAAATGCATGAAGTAAAACCTGGTAGAGCTGAAAAGAGAAATAGACAAATCCACAATCATAGTTGGAAATTTCATTTGCTGAGTCACTATAGTAATTGTCATGAACGTGCAGTTACCATATGACCCAGATACTGATTCCTGATCATTTATCTCAGGTAATTGAAAACTTATGTTCACAGAAAAACCTTTACACCAGTGTTCATAGCAGCCTTATTTATAATAGCCATGAACTGGAATCAGCCATGGTGTCCTTAAACCTGTGAATAGTTAAACAAACTGTGGTATATATATACTCTGGAATACTACTCAGCAGTGAAAAGGAATGAGCTATTGATAATCACAGCAACTTGGATGAATCTCCAGGAATTATGCTACATGAAAAAAGTCAATCTCAAAAGGTAACATGCTGTATATTTTCATTTATTTAACATATTTTGAAAAATAGAATTTTAGAAATGGAGAACAGTTTAGTGGCTGGCAGGAGTTAAGGACAGGAGGGGGTAGCGGGGGGATGGACTTGTTTATAAAAGGGTAACACTAGGGATCTTCATCATGATGGAACTGTTGTATCTTGATTGCAGTAGCGAATGCAAAAAGGTACACATCAGAAAATTGCATAGGAGTAAATAAATACCCACACCAACGAGTACAAGTACAACCGGGGAAATCTGAATAAGGACAATGGATGGTATCAATGTCAGTATACTGGTTGTGATATTATACTGTAGTTTCAAAGGTGATACCATTGGGAAAACTGGGTAAAGGATCTCTATTATTTTATTACATCTGCATATAAATCTATAATGATCTCAATAAAACTTTTAATTAAAAATAAATACCCAGCACCCAACATGGTAAAATGTACAATGCCTAGCATTCAATAAAAATTATAAGGTATGCAAAGAAGAAAGAAAATAAGACCTACTGTAAGGGGAATAAAATTAGTCAGTAGAAATAGACCCAGAAATGACAAATAATAGAATTAGTAGACAAGAGCATTAAAACAGTTGAAGAAGGTAGAGGAGAGATTATGTATTTTAAGTAAAGATATGGAAAACATTAAAAAGACAAAATGTCAGCTTCCATAAGAAAAATATGTATCTGTGATGAAAAAGACACTGGATGGGTTTAACAGATTCGATGCTGCAGAAGAAAAGACTCACAGACTTCAAGACAGATCAACAAAGACAATCCAAAATGAAAAAAAAAAAAAATGGGAACCTCTGCCCCCATGAGCTGTGAGATGACTTGTAATTGTGAGTCCCCAAAGAAGCAGGGGATAAAGAAATATTTGACAAAATAATAACGGAAAAATTTCCAAGTTGATAAACACTATAATCCCACAGATCTAAAAAGGTCAACAAACCCAAAGCATGAGAACATGAAGAAAACTATGCCTATTCACACCATAATAAAATTTGCTTAACATCAGAGAAAGCAAAATATTAAAAGCAGGCAGGAAATAAAGATGCTTAACATATAGAGGAACAAAGATAAGGGTGACAGCAGATTTCTCGTTGCAGATAATGCAAACAAGAAAATAGTGGAGAAATATACTTAAGTACTGAAAGAAAAAACTCAAGCTAGGATTCTAGGTCTAGGGAAAGGACCAAACATGAAGGCAAAATAAAGCCTTCTTACGTGTGTACAAAAGCTGAAAGAAGTCATGCCAGCAGACTAGCAATAAAGAAATTTCAAATAAAGTCCTCAGGCAGAGGAAACGATACCAAAAGGAAATGTGGAACAGTATCAGGGTTTCTCAACCTTGGCGCTACTGACATTTTGGGCAACTTGTGAAGGGCTGTCCTGCGCAACGCAGGATGTTGAGGAGCATAAACAGCATCTACCCATACAACCCAGAAGCACCACACTCCGGTTGAGACAACCAAAATTGTCTCCAGACATCGCCAAATGTCTCCTGGGAGGAAAAATCGCCCCTGGCTGAGAATCACTGAATGAGATGAATGAGCCTTTTCTTTCATATTTTCCTTCTCTATCCTTTTGAGGTATAATCTGAAAGAATTCCTAGGGTCAGGCATTTAGTTCACTAATTTACTACTCAGATATGCCTATTCTGCTATTCAGCCCATCTATTTGAGGAATTTTTAAAAAAATATAGATCTTATTTTGGGGGGGGTGGTTAAGCCACTTTATTGAGGGGAGTTGGGGACAGGAACAAAAAAGGGTGTAGAACAATGAGATCTGGCGTCTTCGGCCGGGCCGGGACCTCCCAGCCTTTGCAGACACGGAAAAGCCAGACCTTATTTTTAAGAGCCATTTTAGGTTCACATCAAAATTGAGCAGTTGCCATTTATCCTCTGCCTGTACACATGCACAAGCCCCCCCATTGTCAGCATCCACAGTGGTACATTGTTACAATCTATTAACCTACATAGACATGTCGTTATCACCCCTAGTCCACAATTTACATTAGGGTTCACTCTTGGTGTTGTAGGTTCTGTAAGTTTTACAAATACGTGACACGGATCTACTGTCACACAAAATAGTTTCACTGCCCTAAGAATTCTCTGTGCTCTGCCTATTCATCCTTCCCTCCCTCCAACCCCTGAAAACTCTGTTTTTTAAACTTCAATTGTTACAATTTTAATGTCCAATATCCTTTTTTCATTGTTTTTGTCCTTGTTTCATAACTGCCCACTTTTTCGATATGATATCCATTTATCTTCCTGCAGATCTTTCTCTACTGGAGATTAACTCCAGTAGCTCTATTAACTTTTTCCCTTAGGTGTGAGAGTTCTATTTGTTGCCTGGGCTATCTTCACGGAGATAGCATTCCTCAAATGTTTGGTCATTATTGGGCACTTGTCTTTGTAATAAGAGACATCCTGTTAGGTCATCTGTTGCACGTCTGGCCAGCCCACTGGGAATGGTGGAAGCTGCTACTGCATGTTGCGCCACACACACTGTTTCAGCTGGGCTATCTCAGCAGTTGGTCTTCTTTCTGGTATCACCAGCCATGCTGGACATCATCTTGTCTCCCTGACTCCACCACTACACTCACTATAGCCACCTGGAAACACAAGCCTTATTGCTGCCTAATTGGCCCAAGGAGGCTTGAGGAATCACCTCCTCAGTTGTCCCTGGGCTCCCTCCAGCTCCCTTCTTGACAGCCTTGCAAATAGATTTAGAGAATGAAATCTCCCCCTACCTGTCAACTTCCCCCCAACCTTTGCTCTTAACCCCATCCCTGCTCATCTTCTCCAGAACTTTGGTTCTTCTTTCTTGTGTCTTCAATTTCCTTCTGTTAACTATCTCCATTCAGCCTATAAACATGTTAAGTCTCTACTTGCCCTTAATCTTGTATGCCTTTTAGCACCTCCTTTCTGGACTTTTTCAAGAGTTGACTGCGTTCTCCATCCTTATCTCCTCACTACTCTCCTGAGATTTCCCTTGCTAAATTCATCAGTGCCTCCTCATTGGTACATACAACAGACACTTCTCAGATTCCCTCTCAGCGCCACTTTACACTAGTATCTGTACTCTTGGCTGCTTTGACATTCCTAATTCCCTTTCCTACTCTTTTGACTGCCCTTAGGCTCCTATGCATCCATCCACTTCTTAAATGTTGGTGTGCCCTTTGCTACTGGCTGCATTTGGCAAGAAATGAGATCAGTTTGCAGGCAAGAATGAAAGGAAATGAGTCCAGAAATGTGCAGATTTGCTGTGCTGGAAATGTCAAGTTTTTCTGGACCCCAATAGGGGATAAAATTGAGAAAGTCTGTGAAAAACCAATTAAAATTCAACCTCTTGGGCCGGGCGCAGTGGCTCACGCCTGTAATCCTAGCACTCTGGGAGGCCGAGGCAGGCGGATTGTCTGAGCTCAGGAGTTCGAAACCAGCCTGAGCAAGAGCGAGACCCGTCTCTACTAAAAATAGAAAGAAATTAATCGGACAACTAAAAATATATAGAAAAAATTAGCCGGGCATGGTGGCACATGCCTGTACTCCCAGCTACTTGGGAGGCTGAGGCAGAAGGACTGCTTGAGCCCAGGAGTTTGAGGTTGCTGTGAGCTAGGATGACGCCACGGCACTCTAGCCCGGGCAACAGAGCCAGACTGTCTCAAAAAAAAAAAAAAAAAAAAAAAAATTCAACCTCTTGGCAAAGCATGCCTGAATTCAAATTCTGGCTCCTCCCCTACCTGTGTGAATGTGAGCAATATACTTTAACTTTTCTGTACCTCAGTTTCCTCATATATAAAATGGGGAACCACAGTACCTACCTGATAGGGTAGTTATCGAGATTAAATTAGTGAATACATGAAAAATGCTTAGAACAGTGTCTGGCATATTCAGGGCTCTAAGTTAAAAATAGTTATGGAGGAGGGCAGTCTTTGAGATACTAGTCCACTGCCCTCTTCATTTACCAGCAAATTAATAAATTTCTTTCCTTTTCCTAGAAAAAACAGTTACTATGCCAGAAAAGAAGTGGCAGATGGCTTCATTAGAATTCAAGAATATGGATCTTTGCCCTTTTAAAAAACAAACAAACAAAACAAAAACCCACTTTCACAACTGACTTTCTTTTATGGTAGGTGGGGCGACTGAATGGCAGATATTTCTCTCTGTCTCACGGACAACTGAACACTTCCAAAGCTCCACCTATATCATCTTCCCCCTCCTGCGCTCCCGCTTGTCCCAGGTAAAGGCACTACCATCTTCCCAGCCACTTGGGTGATCCTTGCTTCCTCCCTCTTCCTCATGCCCACACGCAACTGCCCCCAATTCCTATTTTAATCCTAAACTAATCTATTACAAGTAACTCCCAATAAGACACCTTTCTCACCTGGGAAAGGGTGACAGGAGAGCAAGCAAATTGTTTTTCAAAATCTCCAATTTAATGTTCTACATTACAAGAATCAGTTGGAAACAAATATGAATATTTTCATTTTTAAAAAAGGCTAGGATTACATATGATCCTGACGATTTAAAAGATATATTTTGCAAATTCTGTAAGAATCAATTGAGCTGGGTATGTGACAGGGTTTAACAGGTGCTGCTATTACAAATAACTCCCAACAAGACACCTTTCTCACCTGGGAAAGGGTGAGGGCCTCACAAGATACTGTAATACCTTGAATCAATCTCTGCTGCATTTCCACACCCACTGTGCCGCGTTCCTTCTCTCTCGCCTCGACTGTTCTAACAGCCCCTTAACTGGCCTTCCCCCCTCTACCTCAGATCCCCTCAAATCCATCCTCAAGGAGTGCTCCCCCACTGCACTCAGCACGTCGCCTACAGAGGTGACAGGTCCAGGGCGGACCAGGAGCAGCGCCCGGGTCCGTAGGGTAACGAGCGCGCGGGGAAGGCGAGGCAGGCCCGCGGGAGGCCCCTCGGTGCGCCCCGGCCGTGCACCCCGCTCAGGTGCGTGCGGAGGCGCGGGCTCCCGCTTCACGGGGTCGCGGCCCGGCTGGGAAGGCGTACGGGAGGGCGCCCGAACGGACACTGCGCGCCACCGGCTCCTCGCGTCCAACTCTCGGGCTCCGCCGCCAGCTCGCCCACGGCCGGATAGCGGTCCCGCCCTGGAGAGCAAAAGCCCGGAAGTGAAGGGCGGTGGGGCCCAAGAAGCCGGGACACCACGCTCGGCTCGCACAGCTCCGCGGGAACCGCTGTGACGCGCCCGGGCTCCGCCCCCTCCCACACCTGACCCCGCTCAGCCAATCAGCCTGCCCACACTGCCCCGCCCCGCGCCTATGAGCGCGCGGATTGGCTGGGGGGTGTGTCACTTAGCCAATCGGGACGCTCCCCGGGCCTCGTGGTCCGGCTTTCCCCCTCCCGCTCCTGGGCTCCCGGGGCGTCGCGGGTTCCGGCAGTTGGTGAGCCGAGATGGAGGCGGCCGCGGCGCCCAGCAGGGACGCGCGGGGAAGTGCCGTGTGTCCGCCCAGCGGCTGCCGGAAGGAGAGCCGGCCGGAGAGGTGCGCTCCGCGAGGGGAGAGCAGGGAGCGCCGTTGGGCGAGGAGTCCGGGGGTACCGCGAGGGAGGACGGAGGGCGGCGGCCGGTGGCCGATGTCGGGGTGGGAATCCCGCCGGGGAGATGTCTGCGGGGAAGGCCCAAGTCAAGGATGCGAGCCTGAGAAGGAAGGGACGCGAGGCGGAGAGGTGACATTTGGTTGAAACTGAGTGACATCCAGGAGTCAAGTTTACAAGTTCTGGGAAAGAAGAGCATGTCTGTCTTAACAGGAAAATCCCACATTCTGTAAAGTAATATAAAGAGGTTATTCTGAGCCAATGTGTGTGACCGTGGCCCAAGAAGTCTTGAGCAATTGGTCCTGAGGCAGCTGGGTTTAAGTTTGGTTTTATACATTTTAGAGAGACAGGAATTTCAGGTAAAACCATAAATCCATACGTGGAAGCTATACATTGGTTTGGCCCTAAAAGGTGGAACCTCTTGAAGCTGGGCTGGGGGGCGCTTGCAGGTTGTAGGTGGGTTCAAAGATTCTTTGATTTGTAATTGGTTAAAGAAATGAAGCTTTGTCTAAAGGCCGGGAATGTTTTAAGGAAGTCTGTACATCAGAGACAAGCCACTGTATACTCAACAGACTCGCAGGATCTGTTTAGCAAATTGATGGCCTGCAGGTGATTTAACCTTTGCTCTGCAGGGCCTGAGGTCCTGTTAATAATTTAGTGTCTTATCTTATGATCTCTTGTTTTAACATTAATGTTGGTCAGTTGTCTAAACTCCAAAAGGGAAGGAGGGGTAAGGAGGCGTGTCTGACCTCCCTTCCCTTCATGGCCAGGAGCTCAATTTTAAGGTTTTCTGGGGTCCCCTTGGCCAAAAGGGGCCCATTCAGTCAGCGGCAGCCTTAGGATTTTATTTTAGTTCACACCAGGAAGAGAGCAGAAGCACCAGGTAGTCCGTGTGGCTGGAGAGGAGTGAGGAGCGGGCTTGTTGGAGATGACCCGCAGAGCCTAGGAAGGACTTGGGGGTTTGAGCAGGGGAGTGATGTAATTTAATTACGTTTTGAAGGAGCACTGGCTGCTTCCCAGAAAGTGGGGGCGGGGTGGTTGTGGGACAGGGGACCAAGCAGGGAAACCAGTTGGGAATCTTTTGTCATAATCTAGGAGGGGGTGTGGTGTGGTGTGGACTGACCGTTGCGGAGATTCGCTGGTGCGTTGGTGTGGGAGAAAGGAGGAATTAAGAAGGTTGTCTGCCAGGCTGCTGGTCTGAGCAACTGGAAAGTGTAGGTGACCACCACAGAGAGGGGGAGACAGGGAGCACTTGGTGTCCACACTGCTGCTTACGTCTGAGAGGGCAGGAGGGAGATGTGTGCGTCTTCTCATTTGTGAGTCTTCTCTCTCCAATCCAGGAATGCACTAAGTCCTTTTATTTGTAATCCTGCTCACTGCCATGCCTAGACTATGGGGGAGTCTGGGTCCATGCCTAAATCACGTCTGTGTCGTTAGGCGTTCTCTGTTGGTTGGGACAGTGAGGCTAGCTGGGAAAGTGTCCGCTAGGGAAGCAGTGGAGAGGAGATTCCCAGGCCTTTTTGTTTTTTGGTTATGAAACTAATAGAGTTTAGCTTCCTCACTCAATATTGATAGCACTTTCTGGAAGTGGCAAATAATGGAGCAAAGTAATCTGTAAAATATTGATATGAAATTCAAGCCATAGATTATTAGTTCAGCCAAGCAACAGATTGAAAAGCTGCAGTCACTCAGCAAACACTAGCTAGCTTGAGGTACCACGGGATGCTTATTTGTAGGAAAGAACAGATTTGAGGACACGCCCAGTCACAGCAGGGCTGGGAAATTCCTGGACTGTTTATACTAATATCAGAGTGGTCAAGGATGACTAGTCAAACTTCCCAAAGCCTTGTACCTATTGGGTGATTCTGAACAGAAAAGATGCTGCATTGAAACTAATGTACTTTCTGCCCACGCCTTGTGGCTTAACAGCCACGGTTTGTGTCTGAGTTTTCACATGGATTGGTCTAAACCAACTGTAGAAACTAATTGTTGTTTATTTAAAAATGAGGTTAATTCATTAATAGTATCAGGCAGGATTGCCTACTATATGTTAATATATTTCTGAAGGTTAGTAAAAAGATGTACACATAAATTTTATTTAGTGGGGGGTCTTTCATGGGATTTGTATTTTCTGTGGCATTTACTTTGTCATCTTATAAATCAAGCCCCCGCTGTGTGGCAGAGTGACAGAGTAGTGAGAAAAACAAAGGCCACGTATCCGTGAGGCTGCACTTCTGTCACTCTACTGAGGTGGACTGTAAGGAATAAAGCTAGTGTGTCAGGTGATGACGATGCTCCCAAGAAAATAAGAAGGGGAGGGGACATGGAGTGCTGGGGTGGGAGGGGCAGCGGTGGCTGCAGTTTTAAATAGACTTTGGGAAGCCTCACTGGGAGGGCCAGTTGGAGCAAAGACCTAGAGAAGGTGCAGGCAGGCATGGTCATCATAGGCAAAGAATACCAGAAGTGCAAGGCCTGGGGCCAAAGTGTGCCTCCCCTAGGGAGAAGGTCAGTGCGGTGGGAGGAGGAGGGGCAGCAGGAGGAAGTGGCACCAGAATCACCAGAGCCTCACAGACCATGGCAGAAGCGGGTGCAGGGAAATGAAAGAAAACCAGTGAAGTTAGAACAGCTAACTGTTTTCTTCCCTGCAGGAAAGTTTACATGGACTATAACGCAACCACGCCCCTGGAGCCAGAAGTTATCCAGGCCGTGACTGAGGCCATGCAGGAAGCCTGGGGAAATCCCAGCAGTCCTTACCTAGCAGGTAATTCTAGAGGACATGCCCACGGCACATGTTCACAAATCAGAGATAACGGGGGCCAGAGGCGCTTTTAGAGAAATTGTACACCCATGTGTGATGATGGCTTTGTTTTGAGTAGATTTTCTGTTAACTGCAAATCGTTAGCTGTAATTTTTGGTAGTTTTTTCCTGAGAAGTCCAGATTTGTAAGCTGAGCCTTGTTGATACAGTAATCTTTAACCTTTAATGTTTAATCTTTAGCATGCTCTCCTGTCACCCTTTCCCAGGTGAGAAAGGTGTCTTGCTGGGAGTTGTTTGTAATAGCAGCACCTGTTAAACCCTGTCACATACCCAGCTCAGTTGATCCTTACAGAATTTGCAAAATATGTCTTTTAAATCCTCAGGATCACATGTAATCCTAGCCTTTTTTAAAAATGAAAATTACCTTTACATTTATTACGTTAGTTATAAATATTCATATTTGTTTCCAACTGATTCTTGTAATGTAGAACATTAAATTGGAGGTTTTGAAAAACAATTTGCTTGAAGTCAGTAGTTACGTAGCAGAGTTACATTACATTTGCAGACAGGCAGGCAGGATAAAGTTTACCTTTCTTATTCAATGTTTATTAAGGATAATTAAGATAAACTATCTTAAGTATGGATTGTGATGAACTAAAGTAACTTTTTAAACAGAATATTGCCAAGCCCTAGGATTTAGTAGTACTTATGCACAACTCTATAGGGTTTAATGTGTTTTCATATCCATTTGCTTATTAAAGTTTCATAGCAACTTGGTAACTAGGTTTTTCAGTTCAGGTGCTAGTCATTCATTAATTTATTTGTGGTTATTTAGTACATGTATCCTGGCTATTCTCCTGGGCATTGCCTTGTATCTAGTCTCTCCTCTAGTAAAATTGACCCTTCTGGTGTTTTAAACTTGAAAATCTGGAGAGTAACTAAATGCTGATGCAAAGCCTTACATAGTGAGGAAGTCTGGGATAACTCTCAGGGACGAGTGAAGTTCTTGCCCTGAGTGAAGCCTGCTGAGGAGCAAGGGTGGCGTCACTCAACCCAGGCTGCCCAGACATTTGGTCTCGCCACCCGTTTACGCTCCCAACAATTATTAAGTATTCCAAAGAGCTTTTGTTCATGCAGGCTATATGTGTGGATATTTGCCATATTAGAAATTAAACTGAGAAACTTAAAAAAAAAATAGGTATTTAGTAATTCATTAAAATAGTAATAAATTCATTACATGTTAATTTTATGAAAAATAAACTATCTTTTCCTACAACAGAACAAATTTAGTGAGAAGAGTAGCATTGTTGTACCCTGGAAATCTCTTTGGTGTCTGCTAAATAGCAGACACCTGGTCTCATCCTGCGTCCTACGCGGTCTGCTGCAGTGTTTACCTTGCGTGGCTCTGGAAGGCTTCACTACAGACGTGTGAGGAAGGCAGACGATGTCTTAGAGTCATTATGAAAATAATTTCGACTGTGTGGCCTCTGAAAGGGCCTTGGGCACTCCAGGCTTCCCTGAACCACATTCGAGAGCAGCTGGTTTAACCAGCATCGACTGAGGCACCTGCTGTGTGCCCCGCACTGTTCTGGGTGAGAGAGAGCGCAGTGCACAAAACCTCTTTGGGTTTTTGAGGCATTCTGTTCTGTCCCCTACATGGAGAATGGACCATGGTGAGGTCATTGGAGTCAGGGGGCCTGTCAGGAGAATGTGGTGGCAGTGGCCTTGACCTTGTGGGTGGCTGGGCTGGTGGAGAGGGGAGTCAGAGTCTGAATATGTTCAGACAGGACAACCTGCAGGATTCGCTGGTTGATGGGGATGGGAAAGGAAAGTGCAGCACTTTGGCCTGGGCCCTGGGGGGCTCAGTTGCATCTACTGAGCCAGGAAAGGCCAAGAGAGGAGCAAGTTTGGGGAGAAATCAAGCATTCAGTCTTGGGCATGTGCAGTTTCAGGTGCCTGTCAGGCATCCAGGTTGAGAGAGCGGGGTCCAGATGAAAGTCTGGGTTGGAAATTTGGGGAGCAAAGTCTTGAGTTGTTTTGTGTGTGTGTGTCGGGGGGGTGGTCTGAGGAGCCAGTCAGGGCACATGGCCACCCCCAGTCTGGAATTGGAGCTGGGCCCAGCAAGGAGACTGAGGAACCTTGGCCTTGGAGGGGAAGGAATGAGAGGTCCCCTAAGGAATGTGGCAGAGGGGACGGAGTCCTGGGGAGAGCTGCCGGTGGCTAGAGGAGGTAAGGACTGAGCACATCTGGATTAGGTCTGGCCACTTGAGGACCTTGGTAAGGGTAGGTCTGGGGGCCCAGGAGCCTGAGTATCTGACCTCGGTGGTTCAAAAGAAAATGGACGGAGGAGTGGAGATAAAAAAGGGAAAGAAGAAAGGGAGGTGGAGGGTCAGGGGTCTCTGAGCGAGGAACAGCCAAGTGACAGTCGTTCTTTTGTCGGCAGGAGCACCACATACACACACACCCATCCCGTTTGCTTTTTTCCTTTGAATGGCAGGAATTCAGGGCTCCCTCTGATGCTCAGTTTTAATCATCGTCTTGTGCTAGGTCCCCATAGGATTATTTTCTGCCCCTCTGTGGTTTCGTAACTGTACTCTTTACATTTCATTACACTGACAATGATGCATTCTCCCTGCTTCTCACTGTGTAAATTACAAACACACAGAAGAGTTGAAAGAGTAGTAGAATGGATGTCCGTGTATCTTTTACCCAGATCCAACAGTTTTGCCATATTCCCTTCATCTCTTTCTTTCTAAATTTACATGAGTTTTTTGGGTCATTTGAGAGCAAGATAGGCCCCTACCAGAGTGAAGCACGTGTGTCCCTAACACGTGTGTCCATCACTCTCAGAAGTTTCCTGGTTCCGCTTCATAATCCCTGCCCCCGCCAGTCCCCAGGCAACCACTGGGCTGCTCCCTGTCCCCGTGGGGTAGTGTGCACTTTCCGCAGTTTCATAAAAATGGAATCAGGTTTTTTTGGTCTGGTTTATTGAGACTCATCCACGCTGGGTGTGTCAGCAGTTTGTCCCTGTCTGCTGCCGAGTGGCAGTCCACTGTATGGAGGCACCACGTTTTGCTTGTGCACTCATCTGCTGGTGGATGTTTAAGCCGTCTCCGGTTTGGGGCTGTTACAAATAACACTGCAGCGAACACTCGTGTCAAGTCTGTGGATAGTCGTCTGCTTTCTTTTCTCTTGAGTGAACAATATTTACCATAAACACCTAGGAGTAAGATGGCTAGATCACATGGTAGGTGTACCTTAGACTTTTCAAGGAACTGCCCAACTCGCCCCAAGTGGCTGTGCCATTTTCTGTTCCCACTGGCAGCATGTGAGCCCCCCACTTCCTCTACGTCCTCCCAAGCACTTGGCGGGTGCAGTCTTTTGACTTTACCCGGTCCGATAGGTAGATAGTGGTAGTGAACTAGCTTTGTGCGTCCTTTTTTAGAAAGGTCTCCAGTCTTGTTGGTAAGTGGAATAAAGGACGTTTTTGGAAAGCAATATGTAAATCATGAAACCCATTTTTGGAACGAGTAAAAGGAAATCTGTGAAATGCTTATATGAATGTATATAGGTACATTGGGAGGTTAGGAGTTAGGCACCAAATCGATGGCAGCGGTCTTCCTGGGAGAAAAGTGGGAGGAGAAGCCGGAGTGGGGCCACGGCTTTGGAATCGGCCCTGTGGCTTCTCAGACCGGGAGGCTTTCAACAGAGTCCCAGAGGAAGAATGGGAATGTATCTGGAGCACAGGAGTTGAGCAATATTCCAAGTGGAGCTAAGAGCATGTGCCAGGCAGTCATCTTGCCTAAATTTACTGACAGTTTATTACAGTCCTTTTAATGTATCATCAATTAAAATGACCACGTTTTCCTAAATACCGTAGACCTTAACTTCTTAAAATTAAAACCTATACAATAGTTTGAAGGAGTGTGAGAATTACTTGCATATTTATTTTTACCTCATCTTTTTATATTTTTATAATACATATATTTTAGTGGTGCCTGCTCAAATTTTTTTTTTTTTTTTTTACAAATAAGACTGAACTGTCGGCAGCGCTAGGTGGCTCACGCCTGTAATCCTAGCACTCTGGGAGGCCGAGGTGGGAGGATCGCTTGAGGTCAGGAGTTCAAGACCAGCCTGAGCAAGAGTGAGACCCTGTCTCTACTAAAAGTAGAAAAAATTATCCGGGCATGGTGGTGTGCGTCTGCAGTCCCAGCTACTTGGGAGGCTGAGGCAGGAGGATCGCTAGAGCCAAGGTGTTTGGTGTTGCTGTGAGCGAGGCTGATGAGATCTATCTGGGGTGACAGAGCAAGACTCTGTCTCAAAAAAAAAGAAAAGACTAAATAGTCAAAAAAGTTTGGAGACTACTGGTCTGTCTATACACTAAGAATGGTCACCAAAATTTTCAGAATTCCCATCCCAGGGCGTTTCTCTCTCTACCATGTAAAGTATGGTTCCTGTGTTTTCCTATTAGCCAATGAAACTGGTAATAGCTGAGATGTAGAGCCCCTATTTGAAAGCAGATATGTCCCTGAGACAGTAACCTTCTGAGTTCAGGTAGTACCTAGGGTGACCTGTGATGTGAGGTATGGCATTGGAATTTGTGTTGAGGAGTTATGAAGTTCTGTTTTCGCTTATTTTTGTTGTTTTGCAGTGTGATCTTAAGCAAATTATTCCGTCCTTTCACTCTCCTGTCTTGGTGACTGGGAAGCAAGGCAGATGGCCACAGCTTCCCTCTCCTCTAGCACCCGGTAAGAAGAAAGCATGTCTCAGGGAACTGCAGGGTTCCCAGGCATCCTCCCGTATTTGTTGCTGGATCTAAGTTACTTAAATTTCAGCAGTTTTCACTGACTTGCTAATGTCTTACTGCTGCTCCTTCGCCGAGTTGTTTCTAGATTGTAGCATGTCCTAGTGTTCACATTAAAAGGAAACGTTTCGTCTTAGAATTGCCCACTCAGATCTTTTACTCCTTTGTGTGTGGTTGTTTGTTTAAATGTGTCAGTTGGACTTGGTGAAGCAATGTTAATGAATTTCCTTTTTTGGTCTCTCAAGGTAGAAAGGCCAAGGATATTATAAACGCCGCTCGGGAAAGCCTGGCGAAGATGGTAGGTGGGGCACCTCAAGACATAATCTTCACTTCCGGGGGCACTGAGGTAAGCTTTCTAAATAGACTCATGTTCTTATGGTTGTAAGTTGTAATAAAATGTAGAAGGTGGTTTCCTCTTGATATTATTTTCTTTTTAAAGAAAGAGTAATGCAGGCTTTGCTATATTGCAAATTAGCTTGAGATATTTAGCCAATGTTTATCCTATAAGAAAATTCCAAGTGGCTGATGGGATATTTGTAATATAATGTGTAAAGTAACTTGTTTTACATTGCTGTTTCAACAAAGAGAGCCCCTTCATTTTTGCCCTGGAATCATTCCTTTGAATCCCTGCTAATTTGTTTGCCTTAAGCGTTTGGGGCTTGACCCATTTCAAATGTACTCATTTAAAAACTGATAGAAGATGCTCAAAGACACTGTGGTGGGCGTCATGGTTTCAGTAACACTCCGTGTCTCATTTCTTTACTGGGAAGGAGGGCGCAAGGGTCACCCCCTGGTGATTTGGCTAGCCACGTAAAAAACTCAAAGGAGTCTATAGCTAGATCATTAGAGCTCAGGACAAAATTTAACAAAGTTTTTAGATATAAAAATCAATTGGATTTTTATATGCCAGCAGCAAACAAGTATTTACCAGAACATCACCAAAAAAAAAAAAAAAAAGTCAAATACTTAGGAAATATATCTAGTAAAAGAGAATTTGTAAGATTCCCCTCCCCCCCCCACTGGGAAAGTTAGAAATATTACTGAGAGCCTTCAAAGAAGTTCTAAATAAATAGAGCAATATATCGTGTTCACAGATTGGAGGGCTCATGTCGCTTTTTCCCAAATTGATTTGTAGAGTCATTGCTGCCTCTATCAAAATTTTGACAGTCTTTTGGTGGAATCTCGTGAACTAATTTATATGGAAATCCAAAAGGCTAAGAATAGTCAAGACTTCCTGAAGACTGAGAGGACCGTTCCCCAGAAGTCAAGCCTTTTATAAAGCTCTGATGATCAAGGCAGGGTGGTTTCAGGGCGAGGGCACACAGTAGATCAGGAGCAGAGCTGTGTGTGGGTGGACACTTGTGTGACGAGGGGGGCCCTAGGTCCTGCTGTGCACCTGTTGTCCTGGCGTAGCTGTGCTAGTGCTCTCCTACTCTCCTGTGTTTTCCTGGCTCGTGGTAGATCGCAAGGCCACATGCCGGAGGGAAGAGGACAGTGGGAAGAAAGAGTGGTCTCTTTAGTATTGGTGCTGGGACAATGGTATAATCTCAAAGATAAAAGTCATTTGACTTCTGCTTGCAACATACAGAAAAAATAACTTTAGGTGGTACAAAGACAAAATTGTGAAAAGTAAAATTCATAAAACTTTTTATGTGATAAGTTAGTATCTTTATGATGTTTAAGAGTGACAGATTTCTTAAATACAAGACGGACAGTGTTAATCATAAATGAAAACATTGATGAAGTCTATCACAACAAAAACAAAACAAACTTCAGTTCATCAAAGAACACTATGAAGAAAATAAAAAGACAAGCTAGACAGTGGGAGAAGGTATTTGCAGCGCATGACTGACGAAAGACTAGCATCCGGAATTTAAAGCAACGCCTACAAATCATTAATAGATAATCCAGTAGAAAAACGGGGAAGAAACTTGAACACACACTTCACAGAAGAGAAGCCCGAATGGTTTTTACATAGGCAGCGACACTCAGCCTCCTAAGTCGTCAGAGCGAAAGAGGGAATGACAGTGAACCACCTCCACGCATCTCCCGCAGAGGCACGGTGATTCCGAGTTATGGACGCAGGATGGTGCTGGCAGGGTGTAAAACCATTTTGGAACATGGGTTGGCATTGTCTGGTTGCACTGAAGACACGCATACCCCATCGGCCAGCAGTTCCACTCCCGGGCGTGTGTCCTGGGAAACGAGGCAGTGCACCAGGGGACAGGCCAACAATGTTCACGTTCACAACAGCCGACAACTGGGAGCAGCCCAGATGTCCCTCAGAATTGGAATGGGTGATTGTCGATGCTGCGTGATACAGTCACACAGCGGAAACCACACAGCTGTATGCAGCAGCATGCATGGCTTACCACGTTCAGTAAAAGAACAAATTTTGCCCGGCAGAGCAGAGCCGTGGTGGCTTGGAGGAGCAAGGGGAGGTTGAGCGTGCAGCCAGGCCACAGGGCAGGCCTCCGTGTGGCTCGCCAGGAAGAGCCACACCAGCCCCAGCTGCCCAGTGGGGGCCTCCTGGTCTTGGTCTGGGGCCAGACACCATGGAGTGTTTTGTAGCCTGGGAGGACCTGGGTGCATTTTTAGGTGTGACCGCCTAGGTCTGACACATGGCTGCTGTGTTCCCAGTGCCCTTGGGGGAGTGTGGCCGTTGCCAGCTTTCTTGGGAGTGGCAGGATTCTACCTGATCAATGTGGAGTTCTGGCCTCCTCTTGGAAGCCACCTGCGGTGTCCGGTGAGAATATGGCACACATGGGAGGGGCTCAGGACATCACCATCATTTGGATCGTCTCTTACTCTGCCATCCTCTCTGGCTATGGATCCCTAAGGTGACCAAAGGACCCCTTCAACTAGGGTTGCGGGGCCTCTGTAGTGCTGAGAAGGCTTGTCTTTTCTGGACCCAAAATCGCTGTGTTGTGCATCAGTGTTTTTTACAAGGTGATGACCTGGGACCTTTAAAGAACCATGCACCTTTTTAAAGAAACGTTTCTGAGTCACCCATCCCTGACCATCTCTTCACCTTTAATTCGATGCATCTCACATCTGGATGAAACACTACATTGGCTTCCTCGGTTCTCCCCCCGGTGGACCTGTTAAGCTGTCAGAGGCTTGTGAGTCTTCTTCTGAGCACAGTACAAGCAGCACCTAGCAAGTTCCGTTTGGAATGTTTTCAGATGCTTGAATAGGTCTAATCTGTAATTGAAAGATAATTCAGTTCAATTCCATTCATATGAAGGTCAAAAAGAGTCCAGACAATATTGTTTAGGGATGCTTACGTAGAAAGTAAAAGTATAAAGAAAAGCAAGGAAATAGTGACTATGAAAATTGGGCTGGAAGTTAGCTCTGCAGCGCCTGGAGGGTTGCCGGAGGGCGTCAGCATTATGGGGAAGGTTCTTTGAGTACTCAGGTATTCGCTGCTGTGCTTTTTCATTAAACTGCACATTTATATTTTATACACTTTTCTGCTATACTTAACAACAAATTTTTTTTAAAAAACGTTTCCCACTCCCAACGCTTCAGTCATTCACCTCCTTCCCCTACAGGAGACCAAAATTATTAATTTTACATCCTCCAGAGATGACGTATTAAAAGCAAATGTGTATAGATTTGTGTATTCTTTTTACCTTTTCAAGTATTTTTTTGCATATATAAGCAAATGTATATGTCTATCCCCCTTTTTAAACAAAGAGTAGGATGTTATATATAATGTTTGCCACCTTTTTTATATTTGAGATCTTTCAACATCAGCATACAGAGTGTTTTCTCAGTGTTTTTTACATCTGGTTGGTTCACACTGAATGGATGTCGTGTAATTTATTTACCAACTCTCTTTATTGGTGTTAAATTGACATTTACAGACTCTCTGAGGTTTTGCTGCACTTAATAACCTTTACACACATCATGTTGCTTCAATACGAATGTAGCTATAGGAGAAAGTCCGAGAAATAAGATTGCTGAGTCACCCGACATATTTGGTAGATGTGCCAAATGGCCTTGCTAAAGGTTGCACCAGTTTACGCTCCCATCAGCAGTGGCCACCTGGGCGAAATACTCTTCTTTGACAGACTCATAAAATTACAAAATTTATAATATTGCTTAACAATTAAAACAGACATAATTGACTGGAAATGAATCTCAAGTTTTTGAAAGTTTGAAACTCCCAGATCTTTCGAAAGGTACAACTCAGGAAGTTTAATTTCTTTGACACTTTTTAAAAAAAATGTTAGCCACAAAAGAAAATAACAAGTGAGAGGTTGTCACTGACTCTTTCTGCTGTATCTCTGCAGTCAAATAATTTAGTAATCCATTCTGTGGTGAAACACTTCCGTGAAAACCAGACCTCAAAGGGGGACACAGCTGAGCATCACCGCCCAGTGGAGGGGGCCAAGCCCCACTTTATTACTTGCACGGTGGAACACGACTCGATCCGCCTGCCCTTGGAGCACCTGGTGAAAGAACAAGTGGCCGGTGAGTGACCGCAGGGACCAGCCTGGAACCCGCCTACAGAGCTCCAGTGGGGAGAGGGGCATGGCCATGGCAGAGCCTGGGATTGATCCCGGAGATGTGGGTTCAGCTCTCCACCTGCCTGACTCACTGACCCCTCCTGGAGGGAGCCAGGCCCCGGGCCACTCGGGAGTCACGTCCACTGGCCACGCAGGCCTCCTGGCTGCTCTTCTCAATGCAGAGGCTGCACATGCGACCAGCTGCCAGTGCCGCCAGACTTTTCCTTAGGAAAAACATTGAAGATCAACGTGTAGAACTAGTCATTTGTAGTATTGAATGATATCTGAACCCCTTGTATATAATAAATATTTAATCTTTAAATAGTATGTCTACAAATTGACAAATATGTTTTTCATTATTTACTTTGAATAGTTAAATCTTGGCTCTGTTAACTAAAACAAAATTATTAGTGAGGTTTATACTTTGGAAAAAGGAGAGCTTGATTTCTGAGCCAGAAGCCAGGCACACATGCTTCAAAAAAAGACAAAAGGCAACAGGATTGTGTACCGAGCCACGTGGTCAAATATACGTGTTTAACAAGCTGCAGGAGTCATGAATATTTATGAAGGGAAATTATGCACATGTAATTTGTGCTTTATCTCTTCCATCCCATCATGACTGGGAACTCAGTTTCAAGGTGTTCCCGGGGTCCCCTTAGCTCAGAGGTGTCCACTCAGTTAGCCAGGGGACTTAGAATTTTATTTGTAGTTCACAGCTCCCACTCCTCTGATATGAGGAAAAGGATCGACTAGACATAAACTCAGGTGTGAAACAAGAGCGAAAGAGCTGCTGCCCTCCACCGCGGCGTAGCAGCAGTAAGGGCCTCTCTCTGAGAGTGGGAGAAGAGCAACGTGCAGCCACCTGCGGGGGGCAAGCCTGGCCAGCAGTGACCGTGACCGTGGCTGGGCGTCTTTCACTTTGCCAGACGTGGGAAATCTCAAGAGGGAGAAACTTGTTCGCCGGCTGAGACCATTAGCTTGTGAAAACATTAAGAGCTTTTTTCCCCGCAAGGCAGCCAAGGTTAACTAATACTCTACTTTAAATAGATTTTCTTCTCCACGGTAGCTTTCTTGTCTAATCTGTCTGGAAGGCGAATAGAGGAAAGTTTTTTGTTTTTTGTTTTTTGTTTTTTTTGATACAGAGTCTCACTCTCTTGCCTGGGGCGAGTGCCGTGGCGTCAGCCTAGCTCACAGCAACCTCAAACTCCTGGGCTCGAGCAATCCTACTGCCTCAGCCTCCCGAGTAGCTGGGACTACAGGCATGCGCCACCATGCCCGGCTAATTTTTTTTCTATATATATATTTTTAGCTGTCCAATTAATTTCTTTCTATTTTTGGTAGAGACGGGGTCTCGCTCTTGCTCAGGCTGGTCTCGAACTCCTGAGCTCAGTACGATCTGCCCGCCTCGGCCTCCCAGAGTGCTAGGATTACAGGCGTGAGCCACCGCGCCCGGCTAGAGGAAAGTTTTTATCTTGAAAATTAAGGGGCCACATCAGAACTGCTTGGTTTTGACCGTGAAGCCTCTTTATTGATTTTCCTCTTTGACTCCTGGAAAATTTTGTCTGTTTATGGTCTTGAATGCTTGCCAACAGGTGAAAGTGAGAAGGATTTACATGCCAAGATTAAATTTTTACCACTTAAAAAAAGTCAGATCCAACTTTCTTAAATTGTAGTTACTTTTAATCCCTGGTACCTTTTTTTCCCCCTGTGTCTAACTAATACAGGGTAAGGCAACTTAGGATACATCACTGTTAGTTACTGTTCTATTTAACCTTTTGTTTAAAATCATACAAGTTTTTCAGAAGTATAGACATGCGTGTGACGCCTGCATCACATTATTGAAAAGTGCGAAGTAAAAAGTCAAGCCTCTGCTGCTGCCGCCAGCGCCCTGCGGAGGCAGCCACTGTCGGAGTTTGCTCAGAGTTTCTCTCGTGGGTGTTATCATTTTAATTGCTTCCAATTTAACACTAAATCACTAAAAACCCAATCCCCCTCTCTTGGTTTATGAACCCAAGCATCTGTTTGTTGACTCAAATGTAAAAAAATGAGGGCTTTGAGGGTCTTAAGGCATCCTCCCACTTCACCCACCTCCCGAGGGCTTTCCTACGTGCCCGCTTTGACGGGTATCGTTCGCCTGTTTAGAGTGGATAGCTCAGCAGTTTCTGTGTATCCATGGAGATGTGTAACTGTCATCACAGTTAATTGTAGAACATTTTCGTCACTCCAAAAAGAAACCTCGTACCAGTTAACTGTAAATCTTCATTTCCCTCAGCACTAAGCAGCCACTAATCTGCCTTCTGTCTGTAGATTTCCCTGCTCTAGATTCTCACGTGAATGGAGTCATGTCATTTGTGGGCCTTTGTGACTGGCTTCTTCCGTGTAACATAATGTTTCAAGGTTCACCCATGTCGTAGCCTGGTACTTAATTCCTTTTTATGGATGAACAATGTATGTATAGCCTACATTTTATTTATCCACTTATCAATTGATATTTGGGATGTTTCCACTCATTGGCTATTATGAATAATGTGACTACCAACATTGTGTATAAATTTTTGGGTGGACATACATTTTTATTCCTCTTGGGTGTATACCTAAGAGTGGAATTGCTGGGTCATATGGTTACTCTATTTGACAACTTTTAAGGTAACTGTGTATTTAAGATTTGTTTTCCAAAGTAGCTATACCATTTTATATTCTTATCAGCAGTGTACGATGGTTCCAGTTTCTCCACGTCTTCGATGGCATTTGTGATCAATCTTTTTTATTATAGCCATCCTAGTGGGTGTAAAGTGGTAGCTCATTGTGGTTTTGATTTATAGTTCCCTATGGCTAATAGTTTGAGTATCTTTTCATGTACTTATTGGTGGTTTGTATATATCTTCTTTGGACAAATGTCTCTTAAAATATTTGCCCATAGTTTAATTGGATTACTTTTTAGTAAGTGTTAAGAGCTCTTTATATATATTAGATATGAGTCCCTTGTCAGATACATGTTTTGCAAATATTTTCTCCCATTGTGCCGGTTTTCTTTCACTTGATGATATCAAAGAGATATCAGTGGCCGGGCGCTGTGGCTCACGCCTGTAATCCCAGCTCTCTGGGAGGCTGAGGCGGGTGGATTGTTTGAGCTCAGGAGTTCGAGACCAGCCTGAGCAAGAGCAAGACCCCGTCTCTACTAAAAATAGAAAGAAATTAATTGGACAACTAAAAATATATAGAAAAAATTAGCCGGGCATGGTGGCACATGCCTGTAGTCCCAGCTACTCGGGAGGCTGAGGCAGGAGGATCGCTTGAGCCCAGGAGTTTGAGGTTACTGTGAGCTAGGCTAATGCCACAGCACTCACTCTAGCCAGGGCAACAGAGTGAGACTCTGTCTCAAAAAAAAAAAGAGAGATGTCAGATATTCAGAGAACAAAAGTTTTTCATTTTGACAAAGTCTAATTAATTTTGGTCTCTTGCATCATATCTAAAAAGATTTTGACCTACCCAAGATTGTGAAGGTCACTCCTGTATTCCTTCTAATGGTTTTATAGTTTTAGCTCCTACATTGAGGTCTGTGATTCATTTCGAGTTGATTTTGTACGTGGTGTGAAGTAGAAGTCCAGATTCATTCTTTTGTGTCCATTTGTCCCAACACATTTGTTGAAAAGACTCTTCTTCCCACATGAATGATCTTGGCCCCCTTATCAAAAATCAGTTGACTACAATACGGGAGGGTTTATTTCTTGACTCAGTTCTATTCCATTGATCAGAATTTCTGTTCTTAGATTGTTACCAAACTTTTATGATTACTTTAGCTTTGTATTAAGTTTTGAAATTGGAAAGTAAGAGTCCTCCAAATTTTTCTTTTTCAAGATTATTCTGGCTATTCTGGGTCCCTTGAATTCTCAAACGAATTTTACCATCAGCTTGTTAATTTCTGCAAAAAAAATCTAAGAGTTTGATAGGGATTGCATTGAATCTATAGATCAATTTGGTCAGTATTGTCATCATAACAATATTAAGCCTTCCAAGCCGTGAACTCTAGGGCTTACTATATACTTGTTGACTTATCAGTATTGGCTTCAGATTTATATTAATTCCAGTGAGATATAGAGATGTTACTGCTACATAGTTCTTTTTATTAGGCATATTGCATCTATATATGTTACTCACCCAACAGTGCATTGCTACAAATGTTATTTTACTTAATTTCATGTCCTTTAAGGAAACTAAGGGAAGAAAGAAAAAGTGTGTATTTATAGAGTTTGTTCTGTTAACGTCCTTCATTACCTTCTTTGATTAACTTCGTTTGTTCCGTGGATCTGACTTATCACCTGGTGTCAGTTCCTTAATCCAGCACAGTTTTGCTCCCCACCACCTCCTTTGCACTGTTATTAAATATTTTACATTCTTTTATGTTATAGCCCCAATAATGCAATTATACATATGCCATTTTATACAGATACTTTTAGAATGCAGTAAGAGACAAAAGAAGGAATGAGCAGGGACGCTGCCTTTATAATTCAGGAACTGCCTTTGCTGGCGCTCTCCGTTTTTGTTCCCATGGGTTCAGATCACAGTCTGGGGTGACTTGTTTTCAGCCTGAAGAACTTCCTTTCTTATTTCTTATAAGGCAGGCTACTAGCAATGTGTTTTCTCCACTTTGTTTATCTTGAAATGTCTTATTTCACCTTCATTCTTGAAAGATAGTTGTGTTAGATATAAGATTCCTAGTGGACCGTTTCAGCACTTGGATATCATCACACCGCCTTCTAACCGGTTGTTTCTGATGAGGAGTGAATTTCACTGGAGTTTGTTAGGTCTGGAGCCAGAGGGAAGGAGAGGGGACGGTCTAGAGTGTAGCAGGAAGATTTGAGCTGGATTGCAGCTTGTACAGAGTGAGGGTCGGGAACGGAGTGTAAAAAAGGTTTGGACCATAGGGAATCTTGGACCGTTTTCCATTGCGGTGACAGAAATTGTCCAGATCTTGTAATATTCTAATATCAAAGGTCCCATTTTCGGGCCACTATGAGCTGTTGTCAAGTTTAGATTGTGGCCAAACCATATTACAGTAAAAGACAAGCCATTTCGGCTGGATTTCATCAATAAGACCTAATGCTTTGAGATTTTGGAGGAGACACCCCAAGGGAGTAGTTTCAGGAGGTGTAGACTGGGAGTGTCCCGTGTCCCTGGATAGAGTTAGAGTCACTCGAGGCCAATTCCACTCAGTTTTAGGCGTCCCCAAAATGAGGGAAGGGCAGAGGAGAAAAGGGCTACTGATTGGAACAGGCTCCCAGGATCCAACAGTGCCTGAGGCCAAAAGGCCAGGGGGTTTCTCCCGCCCACAGGTGGGACTTTCGAACTGAGATGTGAGAATAAGAGAGAGATCGGAGGAACCCGAGAACGAGCTTTTGAGCTCCTACTCACCAGGAACAGGGTGTCTCCAGGATGTGGATTCGAAGGTCAGCAAAAGAAGACCCGTGGGACTTCTCGGGGATGAGAGTGCGAGAGATAGGAGGAACCTGAGAGTGAGTTTGTGAGCTTTTACTCCCTGAGGACGAAACGTGAATTGTGAAGGTCAGAAAAGGGAAGATCCGAGTCCCGGTCTGGTGTTTCTCTCTTGGCTTGGTTCAGGAGGCCTGGGTGGGCAATTACCTTACCTCAGCCAAGCTAGAGTGCTCTGTCTACACTCTGGGACCAGAGACAAGTTAGAGAGAGACCCCTGCACAGCTCAGGACTTCTCCCAGTGACCTTGTCAGAGACAAGGGAGGTTTGTGGCTCCAAGGGACAGAATCTACCAAGGAGACTGGTTCATCTCCGTTTAGTCAAAGATCCATGGAAACCTTACCGGTGACCCAGGGATTCAGAGGAAGGCACGATTTGGGAGTGAGCCCAGGTTGAGCTGCCGCTGCCTGCTGTTTTCCAGGTTGCAAGCCCTGCCTGCTAGAGTCCCAGAGGTTGTGTCTACCTGGTGTACCCTCCCAGGTTTCAGCACCAAATGTTAGGTCCGGAGCTGAGAGCGAGACACATGAAGCCTCACGTGTAGCAAAATGCTGTTTATTTTGAGCATCTGAGTGCAGATGGGTGGAGGCGAAAAAGAGTCCACCTCAGGAAGGAGAGAGTGGTGGGTTTTATGGAGGGTTTTTCCAGGGGGAGTAAGTAAGTGGGCCAGAACAGCCGCTTGTAATAAATTCTTTTTCAGAACAGCCGCTTGTAATAAATTCTTTTTCAGACAACCAGCTCCTAGGACCCCTCCCGCAGTCACATCCCTCCTGCAGCTCAGGACAGATAGGGAGGGGTAACCTTCGTCCCTGGTGGGGGGAAAGGAATGCAAGCTCCCCCTTTGCCTTCCGTTCCTTTATCTCCCTAGGGGTCTGCAAAGGCTACTTGCCTGATAGAGTTCGTTTGCACATGACGAGTCATTTTTCTCTTGTTGCTTTCAAGATATTTTCTTTGTCTTCAACATTTTTATTGTCATGTGTCAGGGAATGAATGTCTTTGTGTTTATCTTACCTGTAATTTCTTGAGCTTCTTGGATATGTAGATTAATGTTTTCCATCATATTTGGGAAGTTTTTAACCATTATTTTTTGAATACTTTTTTTCTGCTTCTTTCTCTTGCTCCCGTCCTCCTGCTACTCCCATTTTGCGTATTTGGACCCTTACATTGCCCCACATTTCTCTGCGGCTCTGTTTATTTTTCTCATTCTTTTTTCTCTCAGATATTTGGATGGCATAATCTCTGTACATCCTGTCTTCAAGCTCACTGATTATTTTCTCTGCCAGTTCCAATCTGCTGTTGAGCCCTCTAGTGAATTCTCCATATCATTCATGGTACTTTTCAACTCCACAATTTCCATTGGTTCTTTTTCATAATTTTTATCTCATTATTGATCATTCTCAACTAATGAGACATCGTCATTATACTTTTTTTCTTTAAGCATACTCACAGGCAGTTTCTGTTGTTTGTTCTTTTTCCTGCTTGTTTTTCCACACTTTCCTGTTTCTTTGTATGTCTTGTCACTTTTTGTTGAAAACCGTACACTTCAGTTATAACAACTGTGGATACCGATTCCCCTCGTCCTTCCCGGTGTTTGTTTTTGTTGCCTGCTTGTCTGTCTAGTGGTTTCCCCAGCATTGTGAAGAGTCTGAGTTCACATCTCAGGGTGCAGCCTTGGGCGTGTGCACATTCCCCCGAGAGGACAGTGGCTTAAGCAGGGCTCTCTGACTGTTCCTGTCCCTGCCTTCTGTTACGCCGTCTGCCTGTTGATATCTCTCCTAGCTGATTGTGCACTGATTGCTGTGTTGTTTTCAACTATGCTCTGAGGCATAAATTGCGCCAGAGTCTGATCCAGTTAAATTTGGGCCCCTTGACAGTATTTTTGTGAACAGTTTTTGAAGTTTGTTCTGACCCTGGGGGGGTTCCTCTTAGCTTTCTTTCCCTTGGGTCTGGCTAGTAACCTAGTTGATCTGTGGTTTAGCTTGTTGCTCTCATGAAACTACCAGCCTCCTCTTAACTACTCACCTGCATCGCCATTGTTCGAGCCTACTCTTGGCCTTGAACTTCCCCACATTCTGTTCCAAATAAAGTAACTTCTTTTGAGGACAGCTTTAGAGCTCTCTGTTTTATCTCCCTTTGGCACAACCTCTGAGCCACTTCCTGGAGTGAGGGGCAGGGACAGTGGCCCGCTTGCTCAGAGTGCCCCCCCACACACTTTGCAGGCAGGGTGCTGGCAGGGCCTCCTCCAGCAGGAAACCTCTGCGGCAGGAGCACACTGGAGGGAGGCACTTGGGGCGCCTGTGGTCGAGCCTCCATCCACCCTGCACGCGGTGCAGGGTACCGGGTGAAAGGAGGGAGCCGCCACCTCCTGACCTGCTCTCCTGGTTTTAGCCTCGGTGGCACGGAGCTGGGAGGTGGGCTGGGAAATGCCGGCAGCTGCCCCTCCACACCATAGGCCTGGGCTGGGTGCTGGGGCACAGCACCCGCCTGGAGCGGAGCTTTCATCACCCAGAGCTGGCTGGGGCAAGCAGGTCATAGGTGCCACAGACTCGCCGTTCTTACCAAGATTTAGTTGATTTTCTTGAGTGAATGTTTCTCCATTTGCCATGTGCCCTCAGGACGATTTCCAGAGACTTTTCCTAGTTGATTGTTTTTCATTTTCACCAGTTATGGTGGTTTTGCTGGGGATCGAGTCCGTGGTGCCCCTCCTCATGGACGCTGGCCCTATCCCCGCTGCTTTTGAATACTGTATTTCAACTTTTATTTCCTGAATTGTCGACTTTAGAGATTATCTGTTGACTCACTGACATAAAAAGGAGGAAATTAGTATTATGTCCTTCGTTCCCTCTCTTTCTCTCCTTTGAGTCTCAGTTTGGGTCGGATATTTTACTTTTTTATGGCCAAGCTTTAAAATGATTATATTCTATTCTGTAACTATAATTTAATTTTCATTTCCTTGTAGTTGATGATATAAAGAAAAGGCTGATAATGAACATTTATAGAGTAATGAATATGTAATTATTTTTCACTGTGGAACCTAAGTCATCCTGAATATCTTGACTATCTTTGAGGATGCTAGTTAGAATTTTTTTTTTTTTTGGTTTTCCTGCTCCTGGGATTACCTCTGTCTGATCTGGAATCAGTGCCCTGCCTGTCCGTCTCGGCTCTTCTCATCCGTGCTGATGGTCTTCCTCAGAGGTCTGGGAGGTCTCAGAGGTCTTCACTGTTCTTGGGGAACAAAGCGTTCTATTGCTGGATCTGGGTGCTCGGGTGCTCCAGTCCTGGGTCCGTCTCCAGCAAGTGTCTCCCTGCAGGAAGGGCTCGCTGGGCGCTCTGCGGAAGGTGGCAGGAGCGTGACCGGCAAGCCGGGCAGACCCCACCCCCGTCTCTGTTTCTCTCCAGGGCGCAGTTGCTTTCCTTTGCTTCTCAGAGTTCTGCAGATGTGTCAAGCTCTTCCCCTTCTTCTAGCTCCTTCTCCTGTCCCGGGAGCCTGCCTTTTGCCTCTTGGTACTGTCTTGAGCCTAGGGGGCTCTGTCTCAGTCTCAGGCCAGCACCTCTGCCACCTACTTGGCAGGTGTGAGGTGGGGGTGCCTGGACATCTGAACCCCCAGCCTCGGCAGCCGGCCTCCGGCTCTGCCCACATGCTGCTCGTTGTGAATCTGGGTGGTCACTGGGTCCTCCCAGTGTTCCAAGTGGTCTTCCCTGCTCCTATTACTCCAATACCATCATCTTCCTATATTTTGAGGATTCCTCAAAATTACTGGTTCACAGGTGATACCCTTTTTTGACATTGTTTTGATTTGCTTCTTATTTAGAGAAATATCTGTTCTCCCATTTCAGTGGGACCCTGAAGGGGCAGTGGATACGTTTGTCTTCCACCTTTTTAAACTGGAGAGCTCACGTTACCTCATCCGCTCACTTCCGTCTACAGTATCGAGGTCCTAAGTGCCTGGAGCAGCACCAGGCACACGGGAGACGCTTTGCAGATGTAGATTCAGTGTTGAGGGGTGAAGTTGGGTGTCCGGTGCACTAAGATGCCCACAGAAAATGAGGGCGGCCGTCATCCCTACCCCATCACCTCTGGTCCCTCTGGACGCAGAAAGGAGTGTGCGTTCCATGAAACAAACACCACCTGAGGCTGCATTAAAGCAGCTCCCGAGGCAGAACAGCTGAGCGATTACTCCTGGGTGCGTCACGATGTGTGGCTTAGTTTCCTTCATTATGGTTTTCGGAACTTTGACAATAAATTTCTTTTATAATTGTGAGAAATAGTTTTGTTAAGCTCTATCTGAATGAAATGTCAAGAGAAATGAGTTTGTATGGCTCACCTTGGTACTTGTGTTTTGTTTCTCAGCGGTCACCTTTGTCCCAGTGTCCAAGGTGAGCGGGCGGGCAGAGGCTGATGACATCCTTTCAGCTGTCCGCCCAACCACGTGCCTCGTGACCATCATGCTGGCCAATAACGAGACCGGCGTCATCATGGTGAATCGGCCTTTTTTCTTTTTAAGAAAATCCCATGGGAAGAAAGGTGTCTTAGACTGATGGTGTTTCATGTTTCTCAGCTTGGGCCTCTCCTTTTTCTCTGCTCTTCAGTTTTGTGAGCTTTTGTCTGTGCTCGTTAACTACTGCTCGTTTGTTTCATTCAGGCTTCGTCAAACCTAGCACCATGCTCAGCAGTTTGTCTTTCCCCGCTAGCCCGTCCCTGAAATCAGCCAGCGCGTCAAAGCCCTGAACCAGACACGGGCCGCCGCAGGGCTGCCGCCCGTCCTCGTGCACACAGACGCTGCCCAGGCACTGGGGAAAAGGCGCGTGGACGTGCAGGACCTGGACGTGGACTTCCTTACAATCGTGGGGCACAAGGTACATCTGCAGACGTGGCCTTCCTTCCTGGGGGAAAATGTCTCATCGACTTAAAGGCCCACCCAAGAGCCCGCAGCACGGGGGGTCGTGCACATGTTGACCAGTGAGCCTTGCGCACCTGCCGTGAGGAAGGCCCTGGGGATGCTGCAAGGAGCAGCTTCCCGACCAGGAGGCCAGCAGCAGTTAGGTGGCCACGGGACAAGGGCCAGGACGGGGATGCGGGGCGGGAGTGGGGCAGTGGGCAATGCTGGGGGAGGCATGGAAGTCTGTGGAGCGAAGGCAGGCGGGGGTTAGCCAGGTACTGCATGTTCTCTGCAGCAGGCAGGGCATGTGCAGAGGCTGCGTCAGCCACACATAGAGCCCCCAAGACAGAAGATGTGGGGTTCAAGAAATTGATCTTTCTAACTTGATTTAAAAGGTGGCTCCGGCCAGGGGCAGTGGCTCCCGCCTGTAATCCCAGCACTTTAGGAGGCTTAGACGGAAGGATTGCTTGAGCCCAGGAGTTCCAGACCAGCCTGGGCAACATAGCGAGACCCCATCTTTACAGAAAAACAAAAAACTTAGCCAGGCGTCATGGTGCACGTCTGTAGTTCCAGCTACTCGGGAGGCTAAGGCAGGAGGATCGCTTGAGCCCAGGAGTTTGAGGTTGCAGTGAGCTATGGTGATGTCACTGCACTCCAGCCCGAGTGACAGAGCCAAGACCCTGTCCCAACAACAACAAAACATGGCTCCTCATCGTAAATTCAGCAGATGTATCTTTAAGATAGAGTGTGGAAATAGCTAATACTGAAGACCCTTCTGAAGCTTTTGCTCTTCTTTCTGGCAGCTGACTAGGACCTGAAATGTTTGTATTACTCTATTTTGAAGCACAGTCCTCAGCTAGTTTCCAAAGGAGTGTGTAGGCTGGCCCGACACTGTGACACCTAAACATTTTGCATCATATCATTTGGAAACCTGGAATCATATGCAGGAAAAGCCCTCTGCAATCTCTGCTTCCAACTTCTCTCCTTTTACAAAATTTGTCACATGATTGCAGGGAGCTCTGCCTGCCACGGAGCTGGGAACGAGAGTCCAGCAGCCGCCCTGCCTGTTAGGTTGGGGTTCTGCCCTTCCTCTGAAGGCTTTCATGACTCTAGCACGTCAAAAGCAGCGATGGGTGGCGCGGTGAGGGCCACAGGGCAGTACCAGGACTGTGCGTTATGGGCCGTCCCTTCCGTGTGCCTCTAAGCACTTAGCACGGACACAGAATAGGCCTTTGGAAAGTTCTTTTTGAATAAATGACTGACTTTCCCTTCCAGTTCTACGGTCCCAGGATTGGTGCACTTTACGTACGAGGGCTCGGCGAGCTCACGCCTCTGTACCCTATGCTGTTTGGAGGTGGACAGGAACGGAATTTCAGGCCTGGGTAAGGTAGAAAGTTAACAGTCTCTTACCTGCTGGCCATGCCACTTATCCGTAGCACAGCAACATTTTAAAGCAGCATTTTGCTATTTCTTCTGTCTCTTGGGAGGTCGGTGATAGCACATGCTACTAACCCCAGACTTGGCTCTGCCAGTTGGTTTCTACACTGAGGACTCGTGAGGTCTGCAGTCTCTTTGGGGTGATTCGAAGCAGTGGAGGAAATCTGTTTCTTTTAACAGCTTCAAACCCTCTAATTGCCCTTGTTGTTTTGGCCCAGTGCACTAAAGAGGTGCCACTGGACCTGTCCTGGCTGAGGACGCTGCTGTCTCCTGACCAGGGAGTGTCGGCCAGGCCCCGTAAACGCTCCTTCCTCTTAGCTCCCAGGCCCCGTTACGTACAGCGACGTGTTAACTGGGGAATTAGTTGGTACCATCACCAGGCTTTTTGTCAGAAACCTCATAATGAGGGAGAAACCAGAACAACATGGTGGTGAGGTCCCTGGGTTTTCTTTTCACCTCACGTGTCCACACTTAAAGCTGAAGGAGCCAGCAACCCAAAAACGCCAGTAAGGGCAGAAAAAAAAATGCCCCAACCAAAACCTGCTCTCTCTAACCAGTGGCCCACGACGGGGACAGCGTAGCCAGACAGAAAACTCATGGACAGCGCCTGCTGTACTCCAGCCAGTCACTGCAGGGCGGGGGCTGCCACCCCTGCACACCAGCAGAGGTCAAGTAGGACGCCCAGACTTACACCCACACGCGCTGTGACAAGACGTCCCCACCAGCCAGTCGTGAGGCAGCCCCATGTGGTGCGGGCCACATGGGATCCTGGGCTGCCGCCTGCACCTGTCAGTCATAAGGAGCCTCCCTCTGGGCGTCGGCACAGGCGCGCAAGGAACCTGGACTCTGCTTCCACCTGGCAATAATGAAGCGACTACTCCTTCTCCAGCCAGCACGGTGTCCGGACAAGCCAGCAGAAACGGAAAGGTTAAGGAAGGTCCAGACTCTACCAATACGAAAATGCCCAGGATTCACATGACCATCATTCCAAGAACTAGAAGGATCTCAGATTGAATGAAAAAAGACAGTAAATGGCTGCACTGACATGACAAAGAGGTTAAGATTTGCAGCAGACACAGAAATGCTTCTGTGAGGAGTTATGAGCACACTTGAAACAAATGAAGTAGAAAGTGTCGGCGAAGAGAAAAGATGTGAAGAATCACACGGAAATCTCAGGACTGAAAACCCCAGTAGCCAAAATAAACCGCTCAGCGGGTGGGCTCAGCAGCAGAATAGAGGAGACAAAGGAAAGCACCAGTGCCCTGAAAGGTGGAATGAGAGACAGGAAACAGACTGGGGTCAGAGTGGACCAGAGCTTGAAGCCCCGTGCCACTGTAACAGATGGTGTCACGTTCATTTCGTTGAAGTCCTCGAGGGAGAAGAGGAAGAACAGGCTGGAGAAGTAGTTGAAGAAATAACAGCTGGAAACCTTCCCAGATGGGGAGAGTCACAAACCCGCAGTCAGGAAGCTGAGCAAACCGCGAATGGGGTAGAGCCAAAGCAGTCCAGGCCAAACCCGCAGCCAAACTTCTAAAAATGAAAGACAGAAGGGTCTGGAAAGAGAAAAATGACACCTTTACCGATAGGGAAAAACAGTTTGGATGACAGTGGATTTCTCATCAGAAACCACAGAGACCAGAAGAAAGTGGCCCGAAAGTTCTCCAGTGCTCAAAGAAAACTGTCAGGCCAGAATACCGCACCGGCAAAGCTATCCTTCAGGAATGAGGGAAAATCAAAACTTTCTCAGACAAAGAATGGAGAGAATTTGTCACAAATACAACAGGGTTTCCTTCTCCTTAGTTTTCTAACTTGTGCTTGATGGCATGAGCCAAAATCACAGCCATGTCTAATGCGGTTCTGAACATACATAAAGGAAATATTTAAGACAATTACCGAAGGACAAAGGCAAAGGAACAGCAAAGAGACAAGGTGTCTACACTTCACTCAAACTGGTAAATCCACAGTACCAGTAGGCTGAAAAGTTTTATAAATATCTATAATGTATTAATAATTCCTAGACTCTAGGTCCTAGAGCAACCACTAAAAAATTATACAAAGAGATAAAGAGAGAGACTCAAAAACATTATGTATACATCAAAATCAAATTCCGAAAAATGTTCAGTAACCCACAGAAAGACATGAAAAAGAAAACAGAATTAAAAAACAGAACGAGGCTGGGCGCGGTGGCTCACACCTGTAATCCTAGCACTCTGGGAGGCTGAGGCGGGAGGATCGCTTGAAGTCAGGAGTTTGAGACCAGCCTGAGCAAGAATGAGACCCCGTCTCTACTAAAAATAGAAAGAAATGAGCCAGTCAACTAAAAATAGAAACAAAAAATTAGCCAGGCGTGGTGGTGTGCTCCTGTAGTCCCAGCTACTCAGGAGGCTGAGGCAGGAGGATCGCTTGAGCCCAGGAGTTTGAGGTTGCTGTGAGCTAGGATGATGCCACGGCACTCTAGCCCAGGCAACAAAGCGATACTCTGTCTCAAAAAAAAAACCCAGAGTGAATAGGAAACGACAACAAAACGGTGGCTTCAGCCTTATCCCATCGTCATGCTGTCGGCCAAAGGGACCAGCGTTGGAGACGAGCTCCTCAGACTCAGTGGTTTGGCAGTGGGAACCAAAGAGAGGCGTGCCCTGGCCCCTGCAGCAGGAGGGCTTCCTTTGGGTAGAGAAAGGGTCCAGATAGTATTTCCCCTGTGGACACCCAACATGCGTCGTCCACGTGGGCCATGCCGACCACCGTCACTGGGCCAGGACAAGTCAGACTTTGCGCGGGAGGTGTTTGGGGGCAGCCGTGCGGCACGTGCTTGGGAAAGATGTTGGTGTGAGTTTGTTTTTGTTTATCACGATGACTTCCACGTGGACAGGATGCCTTCCTCCCACAGTGTTTGCGCTTACTCCCTCCCTCTTCTCTTGCAGGACAGAGAACACCCCGATGATTGCCGGCCTTGGGAAGGTGAGCCTTGGCGACTTTGAGCAAATGAGTCAGTTGCCTTGTCCTCCGTTTCCCCAGCGGCTTGCATAGGAACCCAGGGCTTTAGGGAGGTTATGGGCATGATTCCGTTTTTAGACTGGTAAGGAAAAGCCTAAGGTTTTGTTCACCATCCTGGAGAGCTGTACTTGTTGAGATCTGTGGGGCAGTTTGCACTGCTTAGCATTTAAAAGGAAGAAGCTCTCTGCCTTTGTCTCTTCTAACGTAAGAAACACAGTGACGTCATCACCGCAGAGGTGGAGCGTCAGGCTGCATGCAGGTTTGCGCTCCCACTGGCGTCGGAGCCCCTGCACTGCTGGCTCCCAGCCCTGAGTGGCCTGTGGGGTCTGGGGCTGCATGGTCAGGTGTGGCCCGTGGCCAGCTCCCTGCTGGGGCCTGTTCTGCTCATTGGACAGTAGCCAGGTTTCGTGACAGAGGCAGGGGTGCAGTGATGCCTCAAGTGCCCGCAGCTGTCCTCCCTGCACATAGGCCTCTGCTCCAAGGCCACTTCTTCCGAGCAGCCCTCTGTGAGCTACAGCTACAGCAGCCCCTCTGTGACCCCTCGCTGTCACTCTGTCCCTCGAGCCTGGTTTTCTGCCCCTGTCGGATGTTTTATCCATACTCTACGTATATATGTCCCCCGCACTTCCCCTCTCAAGGGGGCTCATCAGCTCCGCGAGCCGGGCCTTGGCCTCGTCGGCCTCAGTACCCCCAGTACAGAAGAAAGGGCTTAGTGCCTAGTAGGCCCTTGGGAAGAGTTCAAATGGATTGACCGTTTCTCAGGAGATTCAAAATTATACTCTTAACTGAACACAGTTGCACTTAAACCTTGTACTAAGGTAACTTAGGCAGCGTTTACTAGAAGTAAGAGTGTTCTAGCACCCTCAGCTGTCTGTGGTGGGGATGTAGTCCAAACACGGAGACCCTAATGGGGCACCCGTTCCACACACTGTGGGCGGGGCTGCCCCGCACTCAGGTTCTCCCTTCCGAAGTCCAGGAAACACCCTTGGTCCTCCCTTGTCCTTGCCCCTGCGTCTCAGGCAGTGCCAGTCCGTCTCCAGAATATGTCCAGGACCTTCCTCTTGTCTGTCCTCATGGCCACCAACCTTAGATCAAGGGTCTGGACGCCTGCCTCCACTTCTGTGGCTTTGCCGCTGCCATTGTCCACACGGCCGCTGAATGACCACTAAACACGCAAATCAGGTCATCGTGTCCCTTCCTCCAAACTCAGTGCACTTGCCTTCGTATCCAGCCATTGCGTCTCCCCCCCATGCATGCTCTGTCCGCCACGCCAGGCCCCTGTGTTCCGGGGCACAGCTGCCCCCCTGCAGGGCTGTTGCTGGAATGCTCTCCCCACCCTTGCACAGCCCGCTCTGTTGGTCCCGTCCCAGCGCCGACCCAGTCGTAGGAGTCCGTCCACCTTTGCCCTTGTTCTCATCCCTCTCTCCTTTGGGACGTGGACTTTTTGAGGGTTGGGAGCCCCCGGGCCTCACTTGCTGTGGTATTTCCAGTGCTCGGTGCCACCAGAAGGTGCCTGGTAAATTCCGGACAGCATTTCTCACATAACACCAAAAAGTACTGTTTATGATGCTCACAGGAACCTGCAGTCTGAGGAAGTGTCTCCTCTCGTGTCAGGCAAAACCACCTATCCTGTGTAAAGCTGTTTCACTGTCCTCTGTCAGTAATTGGATGTCCTTCTACACATTGTCACGTGTCTGTCCCCAGGCCGCTGAGCTGGTGACCCGGCACTGTGAGGCTTACGAGGCCCACATGAGGGACGTCCGGGACTACCTGGAGGAGAGGCTGGAGGTGAGCGCGGAGGGGCCTGGCCTGTGCCGGCGCCGGGGAGCGGCCAAGCACAAGGCAGGGTCGTGAGGAAAGCGGGCAGAACCACAGAGAGAAGTGAGGGAGGCGGGAAGCCCGTCTTCTTCACAGACGCACGGTGAAGGGGCACCAGAGTCGTGGGTCTGATGGTTGTGTGCAGATGGTCCGACCTAATTCACTTCACTTTCTGTAGTCAGTCCCCTAACTATTACAGGTAGATGCTTATGCATAAGATAAATATTTACATGTTGAGGTTTTGTTTCCCAAAGGAGTCTAAAGTTCACGCAGTTGCTGGCGGTGATGGGTTCTTTGAAGCTGTCACCAAATATTTCATTTATTTTTTTCAGGCTGTATTTGATAAGAGAATCCATTTGAACAGCCAGTTTCCAGGGGTCGAGCGGCTTCCTAACACCTGTAACTTCTCCATCCGCGGACCCCAGCTTCAAGGTGACCACCTGCCTCCTGCTGGTCTCTGGAGTGTGTGCGGCTCCTGCGCTGTGTGGGTTTGGATCCCACCAGCCACCTTCCCTCTGTTACTTGGCCCTGAGCGTGACACAGAAGGGCCTTGACAGGGCCACCGGTCACCCCAGCCCGGCGCCGAGAGCAGAATGGCCGGCCACTCTGTGGGCTCCTGTCAGCCCTTCTCCCCCACTTGGCCCCTCTAGCCAGCGCGTCGCAGGTGGACAGTGTTCAGGTCTCCTGCGAGACGTTAGCACCCACCGAAAGCTGTTAGGGCAGGAAATAATACCAAACAAATTTTAGACCAGCTTGTCCATTTCTGTTAGCAGTTTTTATAAAATTTGTTAGGGCAGTAAGGGAAATAGAGGCAATCAGCTTTAAAAAGTAGGTAACAGTTCAGGGTGAAGTGCAGGTCCATGGATTTTATTTGTTCCTGTGACATCTGCCTCCACACTGGGCGCAACCAGGGTCACTGCCATCCCAGCGCATGTGGAACCTGGCCCGCCTGCCTCCCTGGGCGCGGAAGTCCAGGGCATTCCAGCATGTTTCATCGGGGAGAAGGCCCTGGTGGCCTCGAGACCGCAGTGAGCTAGTCTGCAGATGGGTTTTGACTTCTTAGAAGGGGTGTTGCTTCATTCACCTTCCTGGATCAGGCAGAGAAACCTGGCGGTCGTGTGGCCATGAAGGAAGGGCCCTGGGCAATGCGGTCGCGGCTGCGGCGGCGAGAGCGTGCAGCATGGGCGGTCGCCGTCCTGACTCCCTACGCGGAAGGGAAGCTTCTCCATCATCCTCTCCTTTCTCTGGGCACAGACTTTGCGTTCAGTGATGACCTGTGTTAATTTAAACAAAAGAGATTCTCATAAACATTGATTTAACAATTTTTAATCTCTGTGCTTGTGAAAGAAAAGGGAAATGCCTCTTAGTTTAGTAAAGAGAACTGCCCAGTGTGTCTACCTTAGAAAACACAGGTCAGAGTTAAGTATCGCCAGAGCCACAGACTATTCAGTAGGGCAGCGGCGTGGCGGGTGTCATGGAGGCAGTGGGCTCAAAACGCCCTGCTCAAGGCCAGCTCTGAGGCAGGGTAGTGTTTGCTTTCTGCATCCCAGGGAGGGAGGAAGCATTTCCTTTGGACCCTGCCTTAAGTTCTCCCATGGTGCTGACCGGGCCTGCGCACTGACATTCCAGCTGGCAGCACAGAGAGGATGCGGGTCTGCGCGGCTCAGGAAGACCAGGGAAGGGAGAGCGGGTGGGCCCGGCCAGAGCCTTGGGGCTCAGGGGCGTGTCCCTGTCTCTGCAGGCCGCCTGGTGCTTGCACAGTGCCGGACGCTGCTGGCCAGTGTGGGGGCCGCTTGCCACTCAGACCACGGGGACCAGTAAGTGCTCTCCACAAACCCAGTCCAGGGCATGTTGATACTTTGGGCGCTGGGTGTGGTGGGCAGGCCACAGGATTGGGCCACTGCGGCTGGGCCTCCATGGAGCTGTGACAGTGCCAGACCGGGGGCCCCAGTCTGGCTGGAAATAGCCCCACCCCTCAGTCACGGCTGACACCCGGTCCCTCCACCCCTCAGTCACGGCTGACACCTGTTCTCCCCGCTCCAGGCCGTCCCCGGTGCTGCTGAGCTGTGGCATCCCATTCGACGTGGCCAGGAACGCGCTCCGGCTCAGCGTGGGCCGCAGCACCAGTCGGACTGAGGTGGACCTTGTCGTGCAGGACCTGAAGCTGGCGGTGGCCCAGCTGGAGGGCCAGGCCCAGTGTGAGGGCCACCCTTCTTCATAGGAAGCCCGTCGCCAGGGCACCCGGGCACTTTGCCCTGCATCCCTTCTTGGGCTGTGCTAGGGTGACTGTCTTGTTTCTCCAAAGTGCTGGGTGCGGTGGGTGCTGTGGGCTTCCTCCCCGGACGTGTGTCTCCACAGGCCCCGGACACCAACCACCGCCTGCATAGGACCCTCCCCCGTGCTGCTGCCATCCTGTGGGGACGTCGAAGTGGAAACGCTTCAGCCATGTCCACGCTGCCCCCTGGGAATTGGGCGAGCCTGTCATGAGCTTCCCTTACTGGAAGGTGGTGTTTTTATCTGGAAGATAAAATGCAAGTATTTATAATTCACTTTCAGCCAATCGCTATCATGAAAATAGGAAATTTTTAGGTCAGGCGCGGTGGCTCACGCCTGTAATCCTAGCACTCTGGGAGGCCAAGGCGGGTGGATCGCTCAAGGTCAGGAGTTTGAGACCAGCCTGAACAAGAGCGAGACCCCGTTTCTACTAAAAATCTAAAGAAATTATCTGGACAGCTAAATATATATATATATAAAAAATTAGCTGGGCATGGTGACGCATGCCTGTAGTCCCAGCTACTCGGGAGGCTGAGGCAGTAGGATTGCTTGAGCCCAGGAGTTTGAGGTTGCTGTGAGCTAGGCTGACGCCATGGCACTCTAGCCAGGGCAACAGAGCCAGACTCTATTTCAAAAAAAAAAAAGAAAATAGGAAATTTTTGCTTCCGTCATGGTCTCCCACGTGCACATGTCAGAGTAGTCCCCTCAGGGCCTTTCTCCAGCCCTTAACAAATGCCCCCTCGATCGACCCTGCCCTTTTGACCCAGTGTGCGGTGACCCCCAGCCGGGTGTGGCCCCTCAGCCAGGCTACTCTGCTTCCCCAGCCCTGCCTGTCCCGTCAGGACACGCGCCTGTGGACGAGCCCTGTCCCAGTGCGTCATGCGGGCTGCGAGCCTGTGCGCTCCCCATCCCGGGGCTGAGGGCCTCCTTCCCTCCTGAGCGCTCGCTTGGGCTCAGCTGCCACAGGCGTCTCGGAGGCCTGGAGCAGCCAGTGCTTGTATGACTCTGGGTCGTTCCTGAGGGAGAAGATCAGATTGTCCCCAACCCGGCTTTCCTCCTAATTGTATTTGCGAGGGGTCCTTTTACCTCCACGAGATGCTCTGTGGCGTCCTGACATGCACCACGTGCCGGATTGCACGGGAGCGGTTCCCAGTGCAGCGACACTTGTGCGCGGCTTACGGGGTGATACAAAGAACTACATGATGCTGAGGAAACGACTGTCAGAAATTAAATGAATTAAAGGTCTCAGGGCCCGGCGTGGTGTCTTTGTTTCTCCGGGGGTGCCGCGGCGCTCCGCCCGGCGCGGGGCTGGAGGGTGCGCCTCGCCCCGCTGTAGCGCTGTGTATGGTGCGTTAGCACAGGAAGTTGAGCTTGGAATTGTATCTCTGGGAGCTTCCAGAAAACAAGTCCCCAGTCTGCAGCTTCCTGCCACCTCTAGGAGAGGCCATTGTGGCCCCGAGTCCCCAGCAGAGACTCTACAGCATCCAGACCCCTGAGAACAACCTGGAAAGAGGAGCTCACGGCTCAGAAATGCGTTTGGGACTTTTGGCTGCAGCCCAGAGACTGGATCGCTGCGGCTGCAGAGCGGCCTAGGCTGGAGCTGTGGGACCCTCATCCTCACCCTGGAGTCTTCCCGCCCGGCACAGCCGGACTCTCCCAGTGTCAGGGCCCTGTGCCCATCGCAGGCCCCTCTAGGCCACCAGCTTCCCTGGAGGTTCACAAGGGTCTCCAGGGCCAAGGGCCACCAGAGGGCCAGGTTCCAGGCACAGATTGCCCAGGGGCCCTCCGCTGTCTGGTGGGCACGTGGCCCAAACATCGAGACCCTGGTGGGACACCCATTTGAAACACGGTGGAGGGGGCTGCCCTTCTGTGAGACTGAGGGGTACAGTCTCCCAGGGAGCCTCCACCCGCCACCCGGGGCTCAGTGACAAATGATGGCACGCATCCTCACCCTCTGACTGCTGCCCACCGCTGGCTAACCTGGCGCAGGCCCTGTGACCTGCGCCCCCACCCCTGCTGCTTGGGCATAGGCCCTCCGGCACTGTGGGAGTGGCTTGGGCAGGGCTGCAAGGGCCATCCCCAAGGCCTCAGCCTGCCGTCTCCCATCTGCCCTGCGTGCTGTTTATCAGGTAACCGGAGCCGACAGCTTCATCCATGCCTGAAACAGGAGGCCCGGGCCTGTGTATGAGCCGCTGAGAACCGGAGCCCAAGGATGGAAGGGCAGCGGGCACTCACGGCCGCCAAGGCCGGGGATGTAGCCACCTTGGAGCATCTGCTGGAGGCCGGCGTCCTGGGCCCAGGCATCACTGATACCCTGGGAGCCGGCCTGGTGCACCACGCCACCCGGGCCGGCCACCTGGACTGCGTCAGGTTCCTGGTGCAGCGGGCCAAGCTGCCCAGCAACCAGCGGGCCCACAACGGGGCCACACCAGTGCACGATGCCGCCGCCACAGGCAGCCTGGCCGAGCTGTGCTGGCTCGTCCGCGATGGGGGCTGTGGTCTGCAGGTGAGCATGGACAGGGGCAGCCAGCAGCCGGTCCCCATGAACTGCCTGGGGTGTAGCTAGTGAGGCATGAGCCTCCCCGGAGGCCCTGGGCTCCCCGTTTCTCTCAGGACTCTGTCAGTGGTGCCCGTCTCTGCCCCACGCTCCTCCCATCCCCCCAGACAACACCAAGCCCTTGAGAGCCAAGGCCATCTCCTGAATCCCCTCCTCTGCCCCAACCCCATGCCAGGCAGAGAGAGAGCACATTTGCCTTCGTCCCCTCCCTGTCTCCCAGGAGTGCTGGGCGCTGCCAGTGAGGTCTTGCCAGCGTGCAGGACCCCATCTCCCGGAGGGGCTAGAAATGTGTCCGTGGAGAGGTGTGGTGCAGCCTCAGCCCGGAGCTGGGGGCCCGGCTGTGGGGGACATGGGTGAGAGCCTTCAAGGCTGTGTGCACAAGGGTGTCTCAGGTCTCCGAGACCATCCCGTCTAGGGCATGTCTCCCAGGGCCCTCCTTCCGGCCTCCCTGCCTGCCCAGTCACTCTGCAGTCCAGGGGCCCCAGTGCTGTCGCTCAACCCTGCTGAGTTCTTGCAGGATGGCGAGCAGGCTGAGAGGCCTCCGAATGCCGCCTGAGGTCACAATTGGGGTGGGGGCTGCTGGGACGGCCTCCCCAGCACCTGGCCCTCAGCGCACAAGTGCACCGGCAGCAGCACCCTGGTCTGTTCAGCTCTTCTCATAACCCCAAGGGCAGCAGGTGAGAGCTGTGCCTGTGTCTGGATTCACTTCTGATCACGGGCCACTCAGAGGATGCCAGGGCCCTGTCACACCAGGTTGGGAATGCTCCCTGGCCGTGAGGCCCTGTGGCTGGTAGGAGGGCACTTGTGGGGGCGGGGCAGAGGCCTAGAGGCAGGTGTCCCAGGACACTTGTCCCAGGCACTGCTGGGCAAACAGAAGCCTCTGTGACCGTGAGCAGCCTGGGTAGGGCCTGCGGGCCTGGCTGCACAGGGAGGGGCTGTCCCACAAGACCTGGATGTGGGTCCTGGTCCTGCCTCTTACCCTGAGCAGGTGGCCTCACTCAGTGCCAGCAGGGAGGGAGAAAGGAAACAGAAGCCCCCATGTTGGGGTTGTGGGCAGTGTAGGGTCCTCATTGGGCCCAGCCTCGGGCAGCTGGCTCTGGCCACGCAGTGCTGCCCAGCGGGGCGGGTCAGCACCTGCCACCACCTCACTGCCCTGCCTGTGCCCCCGTAGGACCAAGATGCCTCGGGCGTCTCCCCACTGCACCTGGCCGCCCGCTTCGGACACCCAGTGCTGGTGGAGTGGCTGCTCCATGAGGGCCACTTGGCCACACTGGAGACACGGGAGGGGGCCTTGCCGCTGCACCATGCTGCTGTCAGTGGGGACCTGACTTGCCTGAAGCTCCTGACAGCCGCCCACAGCAGGTGAGGAGCCCAGGACTCAGCTGGGGTACGCTGGCTTCGGGGGAGGCTGCATGGGCAGGTGGCCTTTGGGATCGGCCCTGGGGACAGGCACCGTGGGAGAGTCTGGAGCAAGAGTGAGGGCAGGAGTGCCCCAGGCCGTGGCTGAGGGGACAGCCGGGGCGTTGCTGTGAGGCCCAGAGCTCCCGGCCCCGCAAGGGGCATCTCAGGGCCTGAATTAGCTGGGGAGTGGACAGCTGGTGACATCCACGGGCCTCCTCACGTCACCCGACAGGAACAGGGTTGTTTGGTGGACTCGGGGCCCCGGGGCCCCGGGCCCCTGTCGGGTTGGGCTGGATTGGCCCTCTGCACGGCCCATGCAGGCCAGCAGGACTTCCCTCCCCCTGGACCCTCCTCTGTTCCTTACCCCGCACAAAGGATCACCATTGTCATAGTAATGGGCCCTTCACCTTCCCACCGTCGTGTGCCCAGGGCTGCTGTCCTGGCCCAGGGTGGACCTTCACGTCCACCTTCTGCCTTTCTCGCTGGGGGTTGGGTAGGGGGGCAACCTTCCTGCCTTTAACCACAGCTCTCCTCTTTTTGAGGATGTCTGGCTGCCCTGGCCGCCCCGTGTTTGTTTGGGGACAAACCCTGAAGCTCATTTAGGAAGTGTTCTTATTCCCAGGTGTCCCTGTTCTGGGCTGCTTGACAGAGGCCTCCGGGGTGCGCTTGTGTAGCTCTTCACCAGAGCGCCCACGCCGCCCCCAGGCCTGCCGGCCACAGAGTGGCTCTCATACCCACAGCTTGGAAAGTAGCTTCCACCAGTGAAAACCAGGCGACTTCACGTTAACACACTCTCGTGCCACATAAGTGGGAAGGTCCTGTGCCCCTGGCCTGCATTCCCACCTGGCACTGGCACAGGAGCTGAGCGGTGGCTGCCTCTGAACAGGGCATGCATGCTCCGGTGGCCCCGCTCCCCGGCCACCATGCTGGACGCCGCTGTCCTAACCCTGGTTCCAGTCAAGACCCCGGCAGAGTCTGCTGAAAGCAGCGTGGACCCTCCCGCTGAGCGGGCACCAGGGTACACGCTCAGCCCTCTGGGGCGCATTCCATGAGGGAGCGGACCCTCAGGCTCTGGGGCAGAGCAGGCATGTGGTGGGTCCGAGGCCGGGACTGCCTGCCAGGGCCCTGAGCCCCCTTGCTAGGGCAGAGGCGAGCACAGGCTAGTCCTGGCAGAATCCCCAGGGTGCAGGGGTTCAAACCCAGGCACCACCTTTGGGCGAATCATCCAGCTCAGCCTGTTTCCCTTCTGCCAGCTGAGGCCTGTGTCCGGGCTTGGCACGGCCGAGCGGCCAAAGTGCTCCTCTGTGTGGGTCCCGGAGTTGTCGGGATTCGCCCGTCAGGAGTGGGGCGTGAGTTGCGGGGGCACTCGTGAGAACACGCCATTACTGACCCGACTCCCCCACCGGCCGGAGGGTCTGGGACAGGCTGGGACTTGGTCAGCAGCCTCAGAGGACAGGCACACTGAAGCCGGGAGCGCCGGGGAGCGGAGGGTCACTCGGCCTCTGCGCTCCACGTGGGCCCAGCACAGCACTGAGCTCATCACAGGCCACCGCAACCTCCAGGCAGCTGCTCGGCGCAGCGGCGGCACCAGGGCACCAGCCGCAGAGGGGAAGCCTGGGGGTGGGGGTCAGCTCTGTCTCTACTGGGACAACTGAGGATTTGGAACCCAAGGTTGTAACCCTCTCAGGTCTAAAAAGATGGATGTTTGTAACCTGGACCCAGGAGTCCCAAGGAGAGGAAAGGGAAAGGAGGCCCCAGCCAGGGTGGGGGGACCCAGAGCAGCAGCTGGAAGGCACCGGGGAAAGTCAGTCCACAATGGGCAGAGGTGGGGGCAAGGGTGAAGTTGCATCACCCAGGGATGGGCTCATTTTTGGGCAGGGGACCGGCCCTCCCTGTAGCTGGTCGCTGGGCACCAAGGACACACCTGGGCCCAACACAGCCTGAGGGCAGAGCGGGATGCAGGAAATCCCCAAATGCTGCTCCAGCCTGTCCTTGCTGGGGACTGGAATTTGGGTGCCCTCAGCTCCTGTCCTACTCATAACGGCCCCTTTTTAAGAGCAGGGCCCTGGCGCTGGGCAAGGTTCAGGGACCTGCCCAGCTGTGGGCCTCACTGTGCTAGCCAACCCTAAAATGTGTCCCCTGCCTATGAGCCCCAGCTTCTTGGGAAGTAGGTGGAGCTGGATTCCCTTGAACAGTGCACAGCCTGTGCAACAGGGCAGGTGGGCATAAAGTGTATAGCCAGTTGCCCAGGCCACCCTTCCCCTCCATCAGGGGGCCTTCACTGGAGCAACCCAGACACCCACGACCTCCTGGCCAAGTGCCCTCTGAACCCTCCCTCCCCTGCAGCGGCGTGAACCGGCAGACACGCAGTGGTGCCTCCCCACTCTACCTGGCCTGCCAGGAGGGCCACCTGCACCTGGCACAGTTCCTGGTGAAGGACTGTGGCGCCGATGTGCACCTGCGCGCCCTCGATGGCATGAGCGCCCTACATGCCGCTGCCGCCCGAGGCCACTACTCGCTCGTCGTCTGGCTGGTAAGGGGGCACCAGGAGTGGGAGGGGGGACGTCCAGGATGTCTGGGTCCTGGAGCAAGCAGTGCCTGGGGCCTGGGTGGGAGCTCTCCCGGAAGCTGGGGACACACAGGACTGCCGGGGCGTCAGATGTGCCAGCCTATGGCCCCCAGGCCCCTGAGCGCCCGAGAGGCTGGGCCCCAGAGCCTTGACGCCTGTGCTGCCCCTCTGCTCCGACAGTTCCTCCAGGCCCTCCTGGCCCCTCCCTCCCCCAGGAGGCCCAGTGGGTCTCCTGGGCACTCTCAGGGTTGGGGACACCAGGGCTGCTCTGTCGCCAGTGCCCATAGCAGCAGAGCCTAGGCCGGCCCACTCAGCCACTTGCTTAGGCCCTGATGCCTCAGAGCCCTGGGCCTGTCCCCATCCCTCGTCCCTTCTGGACCCTGGAGGGGCCACTCAGTCCTCTTTTAGGAAGGAAGCCCTGGGATCCAGGGCACAGAGTGGCTGGGGTTGGAGAGCTGCCTCCTTAAAGGATGGGCCGGGGGCTTCCTACCTCCACAACAGAAAACCAGAACAGGTGGTTTGTCCGGGAGTTCGGAGGGTCTGCCATAGAGACCCGATGGAGTTTAAGAATAGGAAGGTGGCCAGGCGCGGCAGCTCATGCCTGTAATCCCAGCACTCTGGGAGGCCAAGGCGGGAGGATCACCTGAGGTCAGGAGTTTGAGACCAGCCTGAGCAAGAGCAAGACCCCACCTCTACTAAAAATAGAAAAATTAACCGGGAGTCATGGTGAGCGCCTGTAGTTCCAGCTACTCCGGAGGCTGTGGCAGGAGGATCGCTTGAGCCCAGGAGTTGTTGGTTGCAGTGAGCTAAGATGACTACACTTTACTTGGGGACTGACTCTGTCTCAAAAAAAAGAGTAGGGAGGGCCTCCCCAGGAAGGTGACGTTGGGAGCAGAGCTGAGGATGGACAAGAGGTGGCTGGGCAAGGGCTGGGGCCCAAAGCCAGTTCCCGGAGGAGGCCCCGCTTGTTCAAAGGTGAGGAAAGCCTTTCCACGTGCTGTCCCCTGAGCCTGGCATGCAGGTCCCCAGGTGGCAGCTGCCTGCCCGGCACCGTCCCCTCTCCTGTATTCTTTCCCTCCATGGCACCCACCCCTGACAAGATGCAGTTTGACTTCTTTACCCTGTGGGGCCCATCTCCACCCCTGGAGTGGAGCTTCCAGATGCCCCACGAGAGCAGGACTATGTCCATCTGCCGCACTCCCCGTGCCGGGCGTGTCCGGGGTTCAGGAGACGCTGAGTGAGTGGACGAGTAGAGGAAGGAACAGGGAGGCCCCCCACCCCAGGATGTGTCCAGCTGCTCTCCTTGGTCCCGAGGACGCCAGCCTTTGCCTCCGGCCTCCCTGTGTGGCACCTGGAGCACCTACCTGCGCCTCCCGGACGTCAGCCCCGCCCCGGCTGTGCTGCCTACACCTCACCTGCGCAGTTCTGACCCATTCACCCCGCTCTGGGCCCCTGGGTGCCGGGTCGGCCAGTGGCTGCACAGGGGACAAGCAGCGGCAGCTCAGGGCAGGGGGGTTCCCAGGGGTAGGGAGCAGGGTGTCCACTGAGCCCCTCCGGCTGTGCTGAGGTGTGAGCATCCCGTTCTGGGGAAGAAACAGCTGAGCCACAGGGTTCCCGGGCCAGAAAGTCCATTTCAGACATGGAGCCCCTCGGCAGCCTCCAGCCTGGCACACTCACTCATGGGATGGGCACCCCGTCCCTGCCTTTGTCCCCAGCTCACTGTCCTGGCCCTGACAAATACATTTGAGTGTTGAGTCAGTCAGGAACACTTTGGGCTGCAGGTGGTGAGCAGACGGCATGGCCAGGGCCACCCCATCCACGTAGAAGGCGGCAGGGCCGCTGTCATCTCCCAGGTTCTCGTGGAGAAAGCCGGCCGCACTCAAGGCAGGGAGGAGGGAGAAGAAGGGAGACAACGCATCCCTCGCCGCCTCCCAGGAGGGCGGACTCTCCCAGCAGGCCCCCGCTGCATCTTGCTGGCAGGGCCGGTTTCAGCGAGTCGGCCGCAGGGGAGGGTCTGGGAGGCAGCTCCGCAGGCCCGGCAGAGGGGCGGCCTCGGGTCAACCCAACCGCCTGGCTCCACTGCAGGCTTCAAGGGGGACGCCGCAGGACCCACGGCCCAGTGACGTCTGTGCGCCGGCACTGGGCGCAAATACCCGGGGGATGCAGCGCTGCCCGGATGCCAAGCGGTGTCCTTTCCTTCTCTCCCCCTTCCCTCATCAGCAAACATTTGTTTATTGCCCCCCGGTGCCAGGTGTGGCGTTTTTCATTTGACGTGATGTTGGTTTAAGACTTAGGATTGTGGCATCTCCAGATAAAACCATGGTGCTCACTGTGCCCCCACCCGGACCCTGATGTCCCACTGCCTGGGGTTACAGGGGATGTGTGTGATGAGCTGGCTCTGTATGGGGGCTTCCGGAGGCGGGGCACAGCTAAGGCCGCCCCGCCTTCTGCTCGGAGCCCCGCCCTGGACCCTCGTCCCCAAGCCCAGCCTCAGCTGGCAGGTCCCTCTCCCTCCCCAGGTCACGTTCACCGACATCGGCCTGATTGCGCGGGATAACGAGGGGGCCACAGCCCTCCACTTCGCAGCCCGAGGCGGCCACACACCCATCCTAGACCGGCTCCTGCTGATGGGGGCCCCCATCCTGAGGGATGCCTGGGGCGGAACCCCCCTGCACGACGCGGCAGAGAACGGGCAGATGGAGGTAAGGGGCACTGACCCTCACGACGCCCTGAGAATGGGGTGACGCTCCCTCTTACAGACAGGTAAACCAAGGCTCAGAGATCAAGTGGCGGGATCCATGATTCATGCTTGTCCTGTGAGCAGAGCAAGCCAGGGTGTGATGTCAGCCCCTTCGCTATTCTTGTTTTTTGTTTTTTTTTTTTTTGAGACAGGGTCTCACTCTGCCACCCAGGCTGGAGTGCAGTGGTGTCGTCATAGCTCACAGCAGCCTCAAACTCCTGGGCTCAGGCGATTCTCCTGCCTCAGCCTCCCAAGGAGCTGGGACTACAGGTGTGAGCCACTGTGCCAGCTAATTTTTCTAATTTTTGTAGATACGGGGTCTTGCTATGTTGCTCTGGCTGGTCTCGAACTCCTTGGCTCGAGTTACCCTTCCACCTCAGCCTCCCAGAGTGTTGGGATTACAGGTGTGAACCACTGCACCCAGCCCCCTTTGCTATTTAAATGAATCTTGGGGCTCACATGGCACCCAGAAGCCCAGCGTGGGTGGGGTATTCAGATGCTCTGCGCTGTCGGGTCCGGGCCCAGCCTTGGAGAACGGACTGGCCCCCGCACTGCTGCCCACCTAACGCCGCCTCTGCCAAGGGGAGCCCACACCTCAGGGCAGCACACACGTTTGCTTCTCCCCGACCCCTCCGGCCCTGCCGGCGGCGGGTCAGTTCACCTCCGCTCACTGTCCCGGTTGCCCGTGTTGTTCCGAAGCCCCCGGGGTTGGGCTGCTGCAGTCTGGAGCCGTGAGACGCGTGTCCTGGCCCAGGCAAGACTGGTGTGTAGAGGGAGTACCATTGGAGGTGCAGCCGAGCACCCCATTCTGGGTCGAAGGGTCTGGACAGTGTTCCCAGCTGGAACCCCCGGTATTCCTGGGCCCAGTGGCCCAGTCTCAGCAGTGTCGTTGAGAGAATCACACGCAGGGCAGCGACAGTTGTTGGAGGGCATTCATTCGGTGCTGAGTTGCACCTTCTGAAGACACACAATACGCGCTCACGCGGCGGGGCCGAGATCGCTTTCTCTGCCTCCTCAGCCTCTCGGTCCTGAGGCCCCGCCACTCCTCTTCTCGCCACCCCTGTCCCTGAGCCCTGCACAGCTCACAGCCCCGTCTCTGTTTACAGAGACGCGAACTGGGAGGGGTGGGAGCCGCAGGCCTGCAGAGAAGAGGAAAGTCTGTAAACCCCCACGCGGAAACCCTCCTGGCCCTGCCTCGCGGAGAGAGAGGAGGCGCCAGGGCCAGTGGAGAGGCGGTGGGGAGGGGGCCGCAGGTCTGAGCAGGGCCGGCAGGCGCGTCCCCCTCTGGCAGTGATGGGGGCAGAGCCCTGAGCTCGGGGCTGGCGGCCCAGGCAGGCACCCCCCTCGCCCCGCCCGGGAGACCTGGGCTCTCTTTATCGGGGCAAAGCGGCCCCAGGTTTCAAACGGTTTTTAAGCAGGAAGATCTTTTCTCAAATGCAATAGTCTGCAGGAGCCCAGGAAGTTTAACAGATAAGCCAGAGTCCTCTCACGCTCCCTCAGTATAAAGTATAACTTAAGCCTCGAAGCAGAGAACTTTCCCTTTAAATCTTGTTACGGAATTCAAAGGTGTGTGTCTTCATCCACTCACTCAGGGCTGAGCTGGGTTATCTTTACTTAGCGCCCCACCCCCGCCCCTGGTATTATTTAAAAGCAAGTCAGAGAGGTCATAGTATTGTATCGTAAATACCTCACAGACATTCCAAGGAGGCATTTTGAAGACTCCTTTAAAAAAAAAAAACAAAACAAAAACCCACAACCTCAAATCATTATCACACCTAAAAAAGTGAGTCTCAGTAATTCTTCTACATCATCATCTGTATCCACCCGAGTAGCTGAACTCATTTCCCAACGGTGCTGTCGTCAGGGTCCAAACAAAGCCCACACGTGGTTGATTTGTCCCTAGGTCTCCTTATGTGTTAGCAGTTCCAGAAATACACTTAACCCAGGAAATGGGAATCATGCTGGATCCCCTCCCCACACTTTCTTAAATAAATTCTTGTTTTAGAACCGTTTAGAATAGTTTAGATTTGTAGAAACTTGGGAGGACAGTATAGGCAGGTCCTACATACCCGCATGCATTCTCCCGTGGTTTTAACGACTCACATGGATCCGATACATTCGTCTCAGTTAATGAACCCACACCGATACAGTGCTGCTAAGTAAAGCCCACACTTCCTTCACATTTCCTTAGTTTTTACCAAATGTCCTTTTTCTGTTCAGAATCCTGCGTTGCATTTACGTTATCGGGTCTCCTTAGACTGTCCTTCGTGATGACAGATTATTCCCCATTTTTAAAAAGCAAAACTGCAACATAATGAATTGGTGCTCTAGCAATCTCTAAAGGGGAGCAATGATTATTTTTAATACGTTTTATGTTTCAGTATTTCACATTTGTTATTCTTTGGCATGAATTACACTGATGACTTTAAAATTTTTTTAATTGTAATAAACACATAACATAAAATTTACCATCTTAACTATTTTTAAGTGTACGATTCAGTAGCATTAAGTACATTCGCATTGTTGAGCAACAGATCTCCGTTTCCCTCCTCTCCCAGCCCCTGGCCACCAGCGTTTACTTTCCGTTCATGTGAATTGGACTGCTTTTTTAAAAAAAATGTTTCTTTTTTTTCCTCCTTTTCACTGTGCAGCCTGCTTTGGTGCCACGAATCCTGTGCGAGTCCACTTATGTGAGGTGTCTAAAGTCGTCAGGTTCTGGCCCCACCCTCACCCTTCCCATCTCTGTCGAGGGAGGGGACAGAGATGGGGGACAGGGACGGGGCTGTGAGCTGTGCAGGGCCAAGTGGGCACAGAGGCCGGGCAATGGTTTGGGGCCATAGTTTGACCCCTTTACATACCTCGTGTAAGTGGAATCACACAGGATTTGTCCTTTCGTGTCTGACTTATGTCGTTAGCATGATGTCCTCAAGGCTCACCCGTGTTGTAGCCGGTGTCAGAATTTCCTTCCTCTCTGTGTTTAAGCAGCATTCCACGTACGTCTGCACCACGTTTCTTCTCTATCCCGTCACCTGTCGGTGCACATTGGCTGCTTCTCCCTTCCAATGGTCATGGGTGCTGCTGCTCTGAGCATGGTGGGCGAATCTCTCTGTGAGATCTGCTTTCGGTTCTTTTGGACGCACACCCAGAAGCAGAATGTCTGGGTCTGCACTGATTACTTTTCAAACGTTAAACCAACCTTGCATTCCTGGAATAAATTTAACATGATATATTGTTTCTTTTATATATAGCTGAATCTAATATGCTGACATTTTGGCCTTTATATTCTTGAGTAAAATTGGCCTATAATGTACCTTTCTTGTTTGGTCTTTGTTGAATTTTGGTATCAAGGAATGCTATGAATTAGTGGGTGTTTCCTCATGTTCTATTTTTTGGGACATTTTGGTTACATTAAACTTATTTCTTATTTAAATGTTTGATAGAATTCACTAGTGAAGCCCTCTGGATCTGGCATTCTCTTTGAGGGAAGGTTTTTAATCACTAATTCAGTTTATTTAGTTATTGAACCAGTATGGCTTCCTGTTTTTCGTGTGAATTGGTTTTGGCAAATTGGCTGGTTGGAGACCTGAGAGGCACATTTCCGTGGCTTCTATGTCTTCTTTTGGATTTTAAAAAATCACCCCACTATTTTCCCTCTGCCATATTGGTCTGCGCTTTTAGGGGTTACCCTAAAATTACAACTTGAATCTTTAACTTATCCAAATCTGAAGTTAATCAATTCTTTCACTCTCTTCCCAGACAATACGAGATTCTTGTAACAGTCTAAGTTGTAAGAATTGTATGCCATTTGGGGGGGTAAATATATATTTTTGAGGAAAAATTCACATACCATAAAACTAACCATTTTGAAGTGTACAATTCAGTGGCATTTGGTACATTCATAACATTGTGCAACCTCCATCTCTATCCAGTTCCAAAACATTTTTGTTACCCTAAAAAGGAAACCCTGTAACATTAAGCAGGCATCCCACTTCCTCACCTCCCTACAGCCCCCAGCAGCCACTAATGTACTTTCTGCCTTTGCAGATTCGCCTAATCTGGTGTTTCCTATGGACGGACTCCCACAGTAGGTGGGCTCTTGTGTCTGCCTTTCACTCGGCCTAATGTTTTCATGGTTCATCGACGATGCAGCATTTTCATTCTTTGTGAGGCTGAAGAATATTCCACTGTATGGACAGACTACATCTGGCTTATCCGTTCATTCCTTGGTGGGATTTGGATGGTTCCACCTCTTGGCTACTGCGACTAGCACTGCTATGAACATTTGGTGCAGGTTGTTGTTTAAACCCCTGTTTTCAGGTCCTTAGGGTGCATACCTAGGAGGGGACTCGCTGGGTCACGTGGTCAGTTTCCCACAGCAGCTGAGCCCTGCCAACAAGTACAAGGTTTTAGTTTCTCTACGTTTTGCCAACACTTTCTATTTTCTGTTTATTATTTTTAGAGCCATCCTAGTGGGTGTAAAGTAGTACCTCATGGTGGTTTTGATTTGTTGGAATATGTTTTTAATCACATCATTTATTTAGGGGACCACTAAAAACAATTTGCTCAAGATCCCACATACCCTAGGAATAACTCAGAACGTTTCTGAAGGCCAGTTAGGGAATTGGCTTCGCTTCCTGTCTTGACACCAGTAGCTTCAGAGTCATTCGTGTTAGCAGCACGGATAGGAGGATTGGACGTACGCGGTCACATCTGAAAGCATATCTCATTAGGGGCGCAGAGCCTCAGGCCCCACCCAGACCTACTGGACCAGAACTTGCCCTTATGCAAGATCCCCAGGGGAGCCTCGTGCACAATTTTGGGAACTGTCAGCGTGAACAGCCGAGCTAATCTAGAAAGAGTTCACAGAAATGGGGATTCCTGATGCCCAGATTTGAATGTGGGAAGGGGGATTTGTGCTTATTCGCAGAGAAGGGGTCTGTGGGCAGAAGGAAAGCCTCGAAGCCTGGAACTAGTTTAATATTGTGTAAAAAGGAAATTGGAAGCTGTTGTGGGGTCATGAGATGGACGAATCATTTCTGTTGCTCCTTGGAGAAGGATTCGCTGTGGAACTGGAAGCTGCCACAGGACAGGGTGTGGCCTGGGGCTTGGAAGATAAGGTTGAAAAGGAAATGCCAGAAGACAGTACCAATGAGGTTCCCTTGGGGTTAGACAGGTGGCTGTAATCCACCAGTAGGTTTCTACCCAGCTTTCTAACTCCCGCCCTTTCTGCTGACTCAAGAAGGGAGGCTTGCTGAGCGTGGTAGGAGTCCCTGAGGAAGCGTCCCGTGCCCACGGTCACCCGGCACACTCTCGATGCCTAGAAAGGTATCGGTTACTGCCGGGTGATTTCTCTGCAGAGTCTTTACTGCCCAACAATTCATGCCCACACCTTCCTTCGTTCGGACATTCATTATGAACACGTGCTGAGCCCTTGCTTAGGGTGTCACAGAGAGGATTCGAGAACCAGAGGGGCGTTTGGATCAGATCACTTGTTCTCAGCAGGGACAGCACCCTTTTGTGGCAAGTTTTGGAAATTTTGGGGCTGTTTTTGTTACAATGATTGAGGTACATGCCAGCTCATGGTGGAGGCCAGGAATTTAGGCGACCTGCTGTTCCCAGGACAGACCTGTACCATGAAGAGTCTCCCACCCGCACACCTGCCTGATGGCTCAGACACACATCAGGTAGAAAACCTGTTCATAGTTATCTGAGCTCAGAACCTACCTCAAATGCATGTGATTAAGTTTAGAAGCTATGTATACACACACACCAATATTTCTTCATAGCTTTAATAGGCATAAGACTTTTTAAAGAATGGTCCTACTGTATATATTGAGGGAAGATAATATTTTGTCTTATTCAACACTTTACTGAGAATTGTTCACTCTTGTAGAAAATGACACCCCTGATGCTATTATGGAAAATGCACCCGATGTTTGAGGCTTCCACAGTCTGACTTTTTAAACTGTCAAATTCACAATGATTCTACACAAAGGTGTGTTGAAGGGTAATTTTTGAAGTGCTTGTAATTGTAACCGTTTTACAACTATAAAATGAGACTGTCAGAGTCATTCAAAGTCATTCAAAGTGACTGTGTCTCCCCCAGGTAAGGGACGCTGGACTAAATTAACAGACAGACGAATGGTGCAAACTGGTCACTATCCACAGGGAGAGAGTTGGTGCCCCCACCAGACACATTTCACCCGTGTCTCTCTGTGGACGGAATCATGTGTGGCACAGTTGGTGTCTTTACAACTTACAGAGTCCTTAGCTCAGGCAGGGACTGAGACGGAGGTCACCCCGCAGTGGGATCTGAACAGGACACTTGGCATCTACTTTTCCACCCATGTCACCACCTGTCTCGGCTGCTCCCGACACTGCACCTGAGTTGGTGGCACTCAGTGAAGTCACACCTGAACACTCACAGAGTGAATGCTTGGCTTTAAAATTATACGTTATTTTCCCTTTATGTCTCCTTCATCTTAGAGCAGAATTTCAGTCATTTAAAAATTATTGATACAGGTAGATCACATTATGTACGGAGTTCATAGTAGTAAGTGGGGTGGCAGGAAGTATTTGTTATGAAAGGAGGGCACTGGGTGTGGGGGCGCTGAGGACCCCCAGGCAGAATCCTTGCGGGTGCCTCCGCCATGCGGCCTGAGACTCCATCTGGAGCGGCACAAGGAGCGCAGCTCGTGGACCCCCCGCTGTGACTCCAGGCTGCCCCACTCCCTAGCGTTACCGCCTCGGGGAGGCTTCTTATGTTTCGTGCCTTGTCTTATCTGTGAAACAGGCGTAATGATAGACTCACGGAGTGCATGTGAGGACCACACGCGTCCACCGTGTGTCACTTGGTGCTCGTTTGCTCTCCAGCCAGGCGTGGACGGGGTGGGCCCTACAGCCCCAGCCCCCAGACACAGCCACACCGTGTGGACAGGGTGAGGTCGGAGCGTGTCCTGTTTCTACAGCTTTAAAAGCCTGTATGACTATCACTTTTGTTCAGTGAAGAGAAGACTTGTCATTTGGACTTCCCGCAAATCGGCCCCTCCCTTCTCCCCATTCCCTCTTGCATCTTGGCCCTTCCGCGTGGAATCCCTTCCCTTCAGTCTGACGCAAACCTTCAGATTTTCCCTCAGTGTGGGTTTGCTGCAGCCCATGCTGTTTGTTTGTTTGTTTGCCTCGAAATATCATTATGTCACCTTCAGTATGGAAGTGTTCTCGCTGGGTACAGAGTCGTAATTTGGCACTTTCCAATCACTGTCCTTTGGGGTTGTGAAAATATCACCTGTTGCCTCCTGGTTGCGGCTGTTGCTGCCAAGAAGTCTGCGTCGGGGCTCCCCTTCGGCAGGTCTCCCTTTTGTCCCGCCTTGGTGCTCTGCAGCCCCTGGAAGGGGCGGAGAGGCTGCTCTGTATCCGTCCTGCCTGGGATTGGTCGGGCTTCTTGAGTTTGTGCTTTGCTATTTGTCATCGTCCTGTAAAATTGCCAGCTATTATCTCTTCAGATCCTACCGCTGCGCCCGTTCCGTTTCTCATCTTTCTGGGATTAGGAGGACACGTGCACTGGGCCTTGCTGTAGCTACTGGTGTTTGTGTTTCGTATTTTTGTCTCTGCTGTATTCAGGTTGCTTTTTTGGACCAATTTTCTGTTTACTGATTCTTCCGCTTCAGCTCTTAATTTTGTTCATATTTTTCTGCTCTAGACCGAATGAGTCGTTTCTCAATCTACTATGTCACTTTTTATAAATAGTTTATAATTCCATGCTAAATTGTCAAGTTTGTTTTTTATTTATCTGAAAGTAGTAAACACAGTTGTTTATTATCTATTAGTTCTCAGGGCTTTGTGGGTCTAGTTCTTTACAGGCTGATCTGCTGCTTCTCGCTCATGGTATCGGTCTTCCTTGTGTTTCTGGTTTTTATTGGCTGTGCGCTGAACATTATAACCGAAAAATGATCTGTGGGAGCTATTGGAGGCCTTGGCCTCTTCCAGGCACGAGTGGGAATTACAAGGTCGGGATCATCCTGATCCGCACTCCAGGCTGGAAGTTCGCTGGACCACCGCTGGGCAGGACCAGAGGGCTGGCTGCCCCTGCTGGGGGTGGAGCCTGCAGCCCATGGTGGGAGGTGGTTAACCAAAGTCTCCACCTTTGCTGGACCCGCTGGTCCTGGGCTCCCTGGTCCCCCAGGCTGCTGACAGGACCGCTGGGTTTTGCATCTGCCCTTCCTGCACCAGCAGCTCCCCAGGGCAGAGGCAGTTCGTGTTGGGCGCATGCCCCGCCCCTCCTTGGTTTCCTTTCCTCCCGAGTTCGGCCTGGTCAGTCCTTGCTTTGTTGTTTTTTTGGTGCTTTAGGAAGGTGGTTTTTATAGCTAGTCCCTGGTTCATGTTGTGCTAGGGGGTGGGTTGGGCTGACCCACTGGGTCCTCTCCTGCCTAAAGTGGATCCACCTGCTCTCCTGTTTTCTGCTGGCCCATGGCCGCCTCCCTGACTTAGAGTTTGTTCTCCTGCCACCACCCACCCTCTGCTCACAAATCCCAGCTGCGATGGGGTCCGTCATTCTGTGCAATGTTCTCTTCCTCCTCCCGTGGCTGCTGTGCCCACTCTCCCAGCACCGTCTGGGGCCAGGCCTGAGTCCCCGTTTTCCTTCCTCATGGCTCCTGCGTCCCCCTGTGCTGCTGCAGAGCCCAGAACGCCCCTCCACCCCCACCCGGCCTCCTCCCCGCATGCCGGGCTCACCCAGGGCACCGCCCCACTCCACCTCGCCCAGGAGGCTCTTGCTCACCCAGCCCCAGCCCCCCAGGGGCCCTCCCCACCCTCCTCTGGCCCTAGCTCCATGCACGTCTGATCAATGATTTCTGCCTCCTCCGCCACACCAAGAGCCTCTGGACGTTACCTTGGTCCTGCCTCCCCGCAGCCCTCTGGGCTGGGGATGGGCACATGCTGGCTCCTCAAGCTAAAATAGTTCTCACCTTTTTAAATGGCTCAGGAAAAAACCCCAAAAGAATAATATCTCAGGACACATGACACTTATGTGAAGTTAAAATGTCAATGTCCAAAAATGAAGTTTCGCGGGCACACAGCCACGCTCACAATCGCCTGTCCTGTGGCTGTCTTTGCAGCACAGCCAGGGTTGGGCAGTTGGGGGGGAGGCAGCAGGGTGCAGGGCCCGGGACACGTACCCCAGGGAGGGCCGCGCCTCCCTGAGGAATGCGTCCTGCTAGCAGGAACAGAAACCGACTCAGCGGCTTAAAGGCACCGGATTCAGTGTTTGCAACAGGTCCAGAGGCCTGTGGTTCTGGCCTTGGTCTTGTGGACCTGCAGAGCCACCTTTCTGCCCACCAGCCTCTGGTGGCACCCTGGCCTGTCCTCATGCCATGGCCTCCAGGTGGCAGCAGCACTTGGGGCAGGAGGAGGGGGGAAGGGAAGCCCACCCAAGAAGGACCACTTGTGTGTCCCCCCGGGACAGGGCATTCACCGCTGAAGTCATGGCGATGCCACCTACTCGCTGCACAGCAGGGGTGTCGTGAGCAGGGGCGGGCTAGGGAGACGGGCGAGTCTCCTAGGTCTGTGCTATTGTCCCTGCTTTACAGAGAGGCCCACCTGTCGCCCAAGCCCACTGGCCAGCAAGTCACAGAGCCAGGGGGAGATCAAGGTCCTCCCACCAGGCCATCTCTCCACCTGTCTTTGACCACCCTCTCTGGGAGGGTGGAGGCTAATCACACCTGTCACAGGTGAGGCGCCTGTGGTCCAGAGAGGAGAAGAGATTTCCTTTGGGGTCTCATGACTTTTTAGTTCAATTCAGTGTAGCCCAAAGACAACGAGGCATAGCTGCTCCAGCCTTGGAATGGGGTTTGAGCCGAAGGCTCACAGTGTAGGGAACAAAACACTTTGACTAACTCACATGCATATTTGTGTTTCTAAGAACCGCAGAGGAGGCACGCAAACACTTACAGCATAAATATGCACAAAGAAGTCACAGATGGCTCTCGCAGGCCCCTCCTCTCCCACCTGAATCCTTCATGGCCTAAGTGTCTGAGAGCTCCCTGGCCTGCGGACCCTGCCTTCCCAGGCCTCCCCGTCCCCATCACAAGAGCCAGGTGGGAGGGGGACAGGCAGTTCTGGCCCCCAGGTTGGCCGGACGAGGAGCGTGCGGTGAGTGGCCTCAGTTTAGGCCCGAGCTGGCACCGGGTGGGCCAGGGTGGAGCCTCACGGAGTAGGCCTGGGGCCAAGCTGAGGACCCCCAGAGAGGGCTGGACCTGGCCCAGGACGGAGCCGTCTGTGGGGCTGTGGGTTGAGGGCCAGGGAGGGTGGCTGAGTTTCTTCCCATGTGCAGCCCACACCTCCGAGTTGTAACCATAAGAATCAGTTCTGCATTTAAAGCCTGGGGTATGGTAGTGCTGCGGGCAAGGTCAGGGTCCCGCTGCCTGGCTGGGTCCCTGGCTCCTCTGCCTGCTCCCAGCTGTGCCCTCCAAGGGTCAACCTCTGTGCGCCTCGGGTGCTCCGTCCCTGCAGTCTAAGCCCAGGTTCACGTGTGGCACTCGGTGCCAGTCGGTGCCAGGACAGGATGTGGGCTGAGGCTCAGGGATCCTGGGCAGGTCTCTGGAGCCCCACGGCTCAGATTCCGGCCCCGCCCCAGCGTGGACGGCGCCAGGGCAGCCTGTGCGACGGGGCTGGCCCCGCTGGTGCCTGGTGAGCATCTTGGTGGGTCACACGTGTGCCCCCTCCCTGCAGTGCTGCCAGACCCTCGTCTCCCACCACGTGGACCCTTCCCTGCGGGATGAAGATGGTTACACAGCAGCGGACCTGGCGGAGTATCATGGACACCAGGACTGCGCCCAGTACCTGCGGGAGATGGCCAGGCCGGTAAGGCTGTCCTGAAGGCATGGGGGGGGGGGGGCTGGGCTGTGCACCTGCAGTCCAGTCAGCTGGAAAGCTCACGGTGTACACCCCCTACACCGCGTCACTGCCAGGGGCAAGGGCCTGGGGCAGGACTGGGCCAGCACCACAAGCCAGGCAGCCGGCACTGAGACCAGGTGCGATATGAGGCAGGCTGAGGCCGTGACAGGGGCCAGGGCAGGGGCAGTAAAAGGGTCTGGGACAGAGTCTGGGACAGGGGCTGGGGTCAGGGCTATGGCCAGGACCAGGGCTGGGCTTATGGCTGGAACTTGGCCAAGCCACACCATCTGGGCTGCAGAAACCATGCCTTTGACGTGGGAGCCTCCATGGCCAGGGTTCCTCTTGGGGGACATGTCAGACTGAGGACCCCAGGGTGGGAGCGGGCCTGGGTCCTTGCAGAAGTGACCCGAGGCAGCCGCAGCCCTGCAGCCCCACAGCCGCCAGAAGGCAGCAGGTCCAGTCCCTGCTCACCCCTCAGCGTCTCCCCACCTCTTAGAGCCTGTTTCCCGACCCGTGAGGACAGGGATCTTGTCTGTCCCGAAGGTCCCCAGCCCCAGCAGACGACAAGGCTTGGCAGGTGTTTGTTAAGGGAACAGATGAGCAGATGGGTGGACGGACGACTGGACAGACAGATGGAGGAGAGAGGATGGGGGAGGGGATGGACGGGGAGGATGTGCAGAGGTGAGGTGGGTGGGGGTCACTGCGGCATCCGCAGTGGAGCCAGGCGCGTCCCCCAAGCGCTCCTGCCCGCCCTCCCTCCTATTCCAGACTCAGGGAAGTTTCTATGACAAATCTGTCCCAACCTGCCTCAGTTTGGGCCACACTTTGCTTTAGTGGCCACCCCTGCAGGAAGGTGCCCTGGGATCACTGGACCCCATTTTCAGGTGAGGGCACAGGGCATGCCCCCGAGCCCGGTCTCACCGAGGGGCTGCCGCGCCTCCTCTTCCCTTGGGGCGGCCCCTCAGAATGTCCAGGACCAACGGGGGCAAAGCTATCATCCTCCTGGCCCTGGGGCCTGCAGGCGGTCCTCCTACTGCCATGTCCGAGAGCCTCTCTTTGTCACCAACTGAAACGCACACCAGGCCGCAGCGATGCAGGTGCAGCTCGGGTAGACTCTGGGAGTGCAGCGGTGCCCTGGTTTTGTCCTGGTGTAGTAGTTTCAGGAACTAGAATTCAGTTACTGCTTGAAGTCATTTATTTACTAAATTATTTACTTACTAAATGCTTGATGGGTTATTGTTTAGTAAAAGCCTATCTTGCTGGCTTGGCCTTAGAAGCTGGTGGAACTCGGTGGGTTCTGCCGAGCCCCAGTCCGCAGGCTCAGGAGCGCCCGGGGCCTGGTTGTCCCCGGTGCAGTCACTGGGGTCGGCCTCGGCCTTTCTTGGGTCCTTCCCGGCCTCCCTGCTCCAGGTGGTCGCCAAGATCAGGAGGTGGGAGCGCAGCCATGAGTCCCTGCCCCAGCCATGCTGGGTCCCACAGCCTGGGCTTTCTGTCCAGGCAGGGTCTCTGCCTTCCACCCCCAGACCCCGTGTGGGGCAGGACAGGTCGTGTGGGGCAGGACAGATCGTGTTGGGCTCAGCCATCTCCTTCCCTGCTGCGGCCCCTTCAGGCGTCTGGGCCCCCTGCCCGGCTCACACAAACCCAAACCCCTGGCCTTTGAGGCTCTGGTGTGTAGCTTCGGGAGCCGTCTGGGGACTGAGGGTCAGCCAAGGAGCCGTCTCTGCGCCTCCTCCCTCAGGGAGTGCCCAGTGACAGCAGGGGGTGCTAGTCCCCCCACCCCAGGCCACCTGCCTCACGTTCCAGGTGCCACCCCAGCAGGAGGGCCGGCTGTCAGCTGCCGGCCAGCCAGAGGAGACTGCGCGCTTGATGCAATATTGATGGAAACACGATATGCGGAGGTCGCCTGCACTGGCCTCTTCCCACGTCGGCCCCAAGGAGGTGGTGAAATCCATCATTCCCCCAGAACGCTACACCCAGTATCTGCCCCCAGGGGACTTGTGGGTCCCAAGAGAGGCAGCCGGGGTACAAAGCTGGACAGGTAGTGCTGAGACCTGCCCTGCAGGAGGTGTCCCCTGGGGACCCCCTTTGGGTCAGGTCTGTGGGACCTGGGTGCACCCACTGCCCAGGCCAGTCCCTGCCCCTTCCAGGGCCTTAAAGACCTGGGTGGGGCAGGGGCTGGAGGGGCCGTCGAGGCAGGCTCTACCCCTCCGCTAGCCCCGCAGCATGGCTCCCAGCTGTGGGGTCCCGAGTGAGGCTCTGTCCGGCAGCAGCAGTGGGAACAGCAGCCTGGGGTGGCGCGTAGCCCTCCATGGACAGGAAGCCGAGCCCACAGCTCTCCCATGGAGTCCAGGGCTGTCCTGCTGGCACCGCACTCACCAGGGCCGGAGCCGCTCTCCCGGGCTGTGGTGCTGGGAAGCGCTGAGTGTCCCTGAGCCCCAGTTTCCTCATCCATAAAATTGGATTGAGGAGCCTTGTTTTCAGGGCAAAGTGACACTTCTCTCAACCCTGTAGGGTCCTGCCCATGCTGGGCCCTTGGGACATGCTAATTCCCCTCCCCCAGGGCCCGAAGGGCCCTAGGACTCCTTCATTTTACAGCTGGGGAAACTGAGGCCCAGGGAGGGCAGGGACTCCCCGGGCAATCTCCTCCATCAGGGAGCAGCGGGGCCCAGCCAGTCATCAAATCTCAGCCGTGGCCATTGGTGTCCAGCAGGCATCTGCGGGTCATGATTTTCTTGGCCCGGGTGGCGTTACAGGCCTGTAACCCGGCTCGCCGCAGCCGCCCCTGATGCATAATGCATGGCGGACACAGCGCCGCGCAGGTCTCACCAAAAACACAGGGAGAGAGACCGCGGGTCCTGGGCCGGCGCTGCTGCCAACCTCAGGGCCCCTGTCCCTGGGGTTCAGGGCAGCTCATGCCCACCGTCAGGACCCTGAAGGATGAGACCCGAGACCTGCCGCTCCTTTTGTCCCCTGTGGAGTCACTGGGTGTTCCAGGCCTGGTGTGGGAGGCAAGGATGTGGCTATGCCCACTGCCTGGGGGCACCGCAGCCAGACTTCAGGTCCCTGTTGAGGCTCAGCGAGATCCTCACAGCGCAGTGGTGACAGTAGCCACAGGGCACCGCAGGCCCGCCCAGGTGCTCTCTGTAGCTGCGTCTTCCAGCAACTCTGATTTTCAGGCCAGGGCGTGGAGGCCCAGGGTGACCTCCCAGGGCTTCATGTTCCTGAGGAGCGAGGGGAGCAGGGTCAGGCCCAGGACCAGGAGGGGAGGTGTGAGGTCCCCTGGGCCACAGGTGTTGCTGGGGCCAGAGTCCCCTCCCCTGGGCCCAGACCAGCTCCTGCCTTTTCTGTCTGCCCCAGCCGAGGGTCGGCTGCCAACCCAGCTGAGCCCCCAGCTCAGCCAGGCATGGGGCTTCTTGCCCCTCCCCGCAAGAGCAGGTTCAGTTGGAGGGGGCTGGCCTGCCAGGCAGGGGATAGGGTGGGGCATAGGGTGGCTGCTGTCCAGGGTCCTACCCCGGGCCTCAGCCCCTCTGTCTGTCCAACTGTTAGTGGCTCCCTGCTCTGGCCACAGCCACTGAGTGGGGTTTGACTTGCTTAAAGCTCCCACGTCAGCCCATTTCTGCGTCCTAAGTGTGGAGGACACTAGACTCCTGGCTCTGAGACAGGGGACTTTCTACAGCATAGCAGGGAGCACGCACCATGTTTGGTGGGGGACGACCCCTTTCCCCCCAAGTCCCAGGTGGTGGGATTTGGGACCAGAGGGCGGGTGCGCACAGCATGTTTGTGTCTCAGCTGGGGACCCCTGAACCTGGCTACCTCTGCTCTGCAGTGAGCAGGACACAAGCCTGCTCACGTCTCTGGGTCACCTCCTGCAAGCAAGGCCCTGAGAAGTGGCCTATTAGGGAGCAGCCAGGTTCTGCGCTCCTGGGAGGTGTGCCAGGGACCCAACACATGTCGTCCTCCCCAGAGGCCCACCCCTGCTGGTGCCCCGGGGCCCTCGGTCCTGGGAGGAGCAAAGACGGGGGTCTCCAGGGAGATTCCAACCGCAGCTCTGCTGCATCCCAGCACGGGGACCTTGAGAAAGCCCTTTAGTCTCTCTGAGCCTCAGTTTCCCCATTTGTGCCCTGGGGGCTATACCGCAGGTGAGGGTGGGGATTCCTCTGGGTGGTCTCTCTTCTCACGGCCCAGGGATCTCCAGTCCCCCTCCTTCTCCCCGGAGAGTCCCTCCCTAGCCCCTGTGTTAAGGGATCCACACCCAGCCCATGCCTGCCTGGCCACCCGACACCTCAGCCTTCAAATATTCATGCGACACCTCCCACTCCTGGGGGCCGCAGCTTCGACAGCCCCCGACGGCCCAGGACAGCCACAGCTCCCTGTGCTCCGCAGCCTGCGGCCGAGTTCCTCCCGGGCTGGGGGCCAGGCGGACACTCCCGAAGCCACCGTGTGCCAGGGCTCCTGGGCTGTGGGCACAGATTCCTGGAAGGAGCGAGGTGTGTGGGGGCTGGGCAGACAGGTGTCAGGTGTGTTCCCGTCCCTGTGCCCATGGGCTGAGGGGCACACAGCCTCCCGGCATGGAGGGGAGTGGACTGGACTCACCTTTGCCCTGAGCAAGCGGGGCCAGGGCGGCCAAGGGCTTGCTTAGGCAGGGTGGCGTCACCTCCTGCAGGCCGGTGCAGAATGACAGTGGGGTCTCTTGCTCAGAAAGGATTAAGAACTGAAGGCAGAGACAGCAAGCGCAGGAGCAGCTGCAGTGGTGCCAGCCCTGGCCCCAGGCCATGTGTCCCGAGTTGGGCTGGTTGGGCCAGGCCCTCTGCCCGGCCCAGGGCTCCTGCCTCGCCCACTTGGGCCCGGATGGCCCCATCCAGCTTCCGATGCCCACTGCAGGGAGGGGCGGGAGCTCTGCTCAGACAGCCAGGGTGGGGTCTCAGAGGGAACACTCTGCTAGCTGGGGACACGCGTTGGGACAGCAGTGCGCACAGCTGGGAGCGCAGGCACGGCGTCGCACAGACAGGGTCAGGCCAGCCTTCAGCTCTCAGCTTTAACCCCAAAGGCAGTGAACCCAGCTCTGGGGTCCTGGCAGGACAGCGCGGGTGTCCCCCTGCAGCATTTCTCTGCCGTTTGAGGAGGGATGTTGGGGAAACAGGAGGCATGCGCGCCCGGCTGGCCTTGCAGCTCCCCCCAGCCATGGGGCAGCGCCAGGAGTCTCAGCTCCTGCTGGTCAGAGGCCATCACTGAGGCTGAGCAGGGCAGGTTGGGGCGACCCTCCAGGTCGAGGGCTTTTTGTGGCTGCCCGTGGTCAGTGCAGAGGGCGGGGGAGTGGCCAAGGTGAGGTGTGTGCCCTGCCCCAAATGTGGCCAGGGGTGGGGCAGGGTGCTCCTGCAGCCCCAGTCTCCCTGAGGCTGATCTTGGTGGCCTCTGTTTCCAGGTGGATCTGGGGAGGGTGGCCCCAGAGAGGGTGGCTGTGGCCCGGTGCCAGTCCTGGTCCCTCCCGCTTGGACCCTGGCATGTCCTGGGATGCACCTTCTGAGTCGCACAGGCCCCACACTCACTGGATGGAGCTGGGAGGAGCTTAAGTCAAGGCCCACCTGGGCCCCCACTGACCAGGCCTGCCCTCCCGCAGGTGCCACTCCTGAGGACGCCCCCGCCACCACCGTTCCCTCCTCCCCCACTGTCAGCCGGGAGGCACTCCCCGGAGGACGGAAGAACAGGGGGCTTGGGTCTCGGGCAGCCCACCCGTGAGTACGACTCCAGCAGGACCAGCCTGGGCATGAGGTCCTTGGGGGTGGGGGGAGTCGCTGACACCAGGCAGCTGGGCACCCAGGTCACCCCTCCCAGCAGCCTCCCTCCCCACTTCTTCCAGGGTTCTTTATTGTCCATGTGGCTTTGTAGGGGTGAGGATTAACACTGTCTAGCAAGGGCATGTACGATCACAGCTACTTGTCCAGGGGTCAGTCCAGGCTGGGGTGCGGCCCGGGCTCCCCCAGATCAGCTGCTGTTCTCCGAGACCCCAGCAGGCCGTGGGCTGTGGCTGTGGGGGTAGGGGGATGGCCCTCAAACTGCGGGTCACCACCAACTGGGGATTGTGACCAGCAATTATCAAAATTAAATGCAATGCACTAGTGTGAAATACCAGCAGGTGCCACACGCAGTGAGGATTGCATCGGTGTGTCTGTGTGTGTGTCTGCGTCTCTGTGTGTGTGAGTCTCTGTGTCTGTGTGTATCTGTGTCTGTATGTGTCTGTGGGTGCCTCTGTGCGTGCGTGTCTATATGTGTCTGTGTGTATCTGTGTCTGTGGGTGCCTGTGTGTGTGTGTGTCTATATGTGTCTGTGTATATCTGTGTCTATATGTGTCTGTGGGTGCCTGTGTGTGTGTCTATATGTGTCTGTGTGTCTCTGTGTCTGTATGTGTCTGTGTCTGTGTGTGTGTCTATATGTGTCTGTGTATACTGTGTCTATATGTGTCTGTAGGTGCCTGTGTGTATCTGTGTCTGTATGTGTCTGTGTGTGTGTCTATATGTGTCTGTGTGTATCTGTGTCTATATTTGTGGGTGCCTGTGTGTGTGTGTCTGTGTGTATATGTGTATTGGTGTGCAGATGTCTGTGTGTCTCTGTGTGTCTGTATGTCTGTGTGTGTCTATATGTGTGTCTGTGTATATGTGTATTGGTGTACGGGTGTCTGTGTCTGTATGTGTCTGCGTGTGTGTGTGTGTCTCTGTGTATATCTGTGTGTGTATCTATGTGTGTCTGTCTCTGCATGTCTGCATGTGTGTCTGTGTGTCTCTGTGTCTCTGTGTGTGCCTGTCTTTGTGTGTCTGTGTGTGTGTCTTTGTGTCTCTGTGTGTGTGTCTATGTGTACCTGTTGTGGGTGCCTGTGTATCTGTGTCTGTATGTGTCCATGAGTGCCCGTGTGTGTGTGTCTATGTGTGTCTGTGTGTATATGTGTATTGGTGTGTGGATGTCTGTGTGTGTGTCTGTATGTGTCTGTATGTGCCTATGTGTGTGTCTCTGTGTATATCTGTGTGTGTGTCTGTCTGTGTGTGTCTGTATGTGTCTCTGTGTCTGTGTGTTTCTCTGTATATCTGTGCGTGTCTGTATGTCTGTGTCTGTGTGTGCGTCTGTGTGTGTCTTTGCGTGTCTCTGTGTGTGTCTCTGTATCTGTGTGTCTACGTGTGCCTATCTGTGGGTGTCTGTATGTATCTGTGTGTGTGTCTATGCGTACCTGTCTGTGGGTGTCTGTGTGTGTGTGTGTGTCTATATGTGTCTGTGTGTATCTGTGTCTGTATGTGTCTGTGTCTATATGTGTGTCTATATGTGTCTGTGTGTATCTGTGTCTGTGTGTGTCTGAGTGTGTGTGTGTCTATATGTGTCTATGTATATCTGTGTCTGTGTCTGTGTGTCTATATGTGTCTGTCTGTATGTGTCTGAGTGTGTGTGTGTCTATATGTGTCTGTGTATATCTGTGCATGTGTCTGTGAATGCCTGTGTGTGTGTGTCTATATGTGTCTGTGTGTATATGTGTATTGGTGTGCGGGTGTCTAGGTGTGTGTGTGTGTGTGTCTGTGTCTATGTGTCTGTATGTATCTGTGTGTCTGTGTTGTCTCTGTGTGTATCTGTGTGTGTGTGTCTATGTGTGCCTATCTGTGCATGTCTGTGTGTGTGTCTCTGTGTATGTGTCTGTGTGTATCTGTTTGTCTCTGTGTATGTGTGTGTGTCTCTGTGTCTGTGTGTGTGTTTGTGTGTGCGTGCCTGGGCTATGATGCGACGTGTGCCTCACTCAGGCACTGGGGTGTGTTTGCAAGGGGGCGTAAGAGGACAAGCTTGGGGCCTCGCAGGACTGAGCGGGGTCCTGGGACGCCTGGGTGTCCTGCCCTCTGCGCCGCGCCGCAGCTGCAGGAGGGACCGTGGCACGGGTTCGGCGAGTTGCAGGGCCCTGATCGGCCATGCTGGGGTGGGCCCTACGGACACCTCACAGAAGGTCCAGTGGGTTCTCAGGGCAGGCTGTCACCAGGCTGGGTGGGGTTAGCGCCCATCTGTGCCCTTCAGGAGGCAGGTTCTGTCCCCAGGCAGGGGTCCCCGAGGCTGTGGTCTGGTCGCCCCAGCCCTGCCCCAGCTCCCCTCCTCTCAGCAGCCACGACGCTCAGCCCCACCTGGCCCAGGCAGCCCGACCAGCCGCCACCGAGGGAGCAGATGACCTGCGCAACGCCCCCGAGCCTCTCCACCAGAGCCACAGCGGCCCCCACGGTGCGCCCCCACCCCTCCATCCCCATCTCCAAGGCCCCTGAACAACCTCCCACTGCACCCTCTTGGGGGCTCAGGGAGGCCCCTCCAGCACAGCCTGGCCTCCTCCGCAGGGGGGCACCAGGCTTGCTGCCCAGGCAGCTCTGGCTGGCTCCCGAGGGCCCCTGGGTTCTGAGCAGACGGGAATCTCAGGCGGCAGCAGCTGTCACCCCCTCATAGAAAGTGTGGGCCCCTTCTCTGCCATCCCATAAAGCCGCTGCAGCCCAAGCCCCTCCCCCTGGCCTCTGAACGCACGGATACTCCCTGCCCCCGGGTAGCCACCATCACGGCACAGAGCAGCAGCCGCCCACGGGGAAGCTGGGCCTGAAGCCCACTGCCCACCTCCTGAGTGGTTCCCAGCCAGCCCAGGACTGGCTGCAAGAGGCCTCCCCGCTTTCCCCTCCCTTTCTGGGCACCAGGTGCTGGGACTCCAGCCCAGTCTTTCCCTGAACAGGTCCTGAGAATTCCCAGCCCTTGAGGTGGTCTGTGTGAGTCTGGGAAATGCCACATGGCACTGTCCCTTCTGGAGAGTTGGGGTGCACACAGATCATTAAAGGCTCTGACAAGTCCTGCAGCACAGACTTTGTCTATGTAGCTGTTCTGAGAGCAAGTTTGCCCATGGACATGGCATGCCCTGGGCAACCTCTTCTAGACCGTATGCAGGGGAGGGGAGGAATCTCTGGTTGTCTCTCAGCCAGCAATCCACCACACACCTAGGCCCCTTGCCCTTGGGGGCCTCATACTTTGGGGGCTGAGGGGGCAGAGTGCTGACTGTGGCCCCCACCACCCTCCTCTTAGGACGCCCTGTTTGTGCAATCTGGGCAGAGCCAACCCCTCATCCCCGTGGATCCCCCTCCACTAGGGGCCTGGGTCCCCTCCAGGCCTGCGTGACCCACCCCCATCTGCACAGGGTGCAGAGATGGCTGTGGCAGGGAACACCCCAGATGGCCTGGCCACGCTGCAGCTGGACAGGATGCCCTCAGGCGACCTCGACGGGCTAGTACCCACTCGGGATGAGTGCGGCCAGCCCATCCCGGAGTGGAAGCGGCAGGTGATGGTGCGGAAGCTGCAGGCGCGCCTGGGTGCAGACCAGGCTCCCGAGGCCCAGGTACGGGAGGGAGGTGGGGGGCAGGGGTGGGAGGCCTGGTACGGGCAGGTGGAAGTGGGAGGTGGGGCGCCTGGAGCCTGGACCTGGGACCCGAGACCCGAGACCAGATGCCACACTCCCCCGTGGCCTCGGCTGCTTCTGCCAGAAGAGGAGGTTGACCCATGTCAGAGGACCCTGAGCTGTGCCCCATCATCTGCTTTAGGGGGTGGGTCCCACGGACTCTTCCGTCTAATGGCTTTAATCTCGCACTAACTTTGTGCCAGACAATGTTCTAGGCAGCAAAAGGCAGGCTCCGCCCTCCTGGGGCTCAGACTCCAGCAGGAGCTCAGGGCCAGGGGCCAGGGTGCCCAGAGCTGTGTCGGGGGAGCTCAGGAGCACCCTCTTGGGGAGGGTGACCTGGGCAGGGCCAGAAGGAAGGGAGGACGGAGCCCTGTGGGAATTTGGGGCAGCACATTCCAGGCAGCGGGAGCAGCAAGGGCAAAGGTCCCAGGGCACAGGGGCTGGCTGAGAGAGCAGGCGACGCCCGTTTCCCGCAGGAGGGAGTGAGGGAGTGGAGTGGGTGGCAGGCGAGGCGAGGTCGGAGAGGAAACTGGCTGAAATTACTGGACCTCTGTAAGGCCTAGGGGGGCCCCTGGGAATCTGAGCAGAGAAGGGCCGTGATTTGACTTGGATTTTCACTGCTGTGTGGTCAGTCCGTAGTGCTAGAATCTTACCCTTAGAGGATTTTGTCCAAACTGTGTGTTTTGCAGTCCCGGTCTAGAGCTGCACTGTGCAATATGGTAATACCAGCCATGCGCAGCTACTTAAATTAATTCAAATTCATTCAAAGTGAAAGTCCTGCCCCTCGGCCGCACCAGCCACATTCCACGTCTGCAGCCACAGGTGGCTCACGGCTGCTGCATGATACAGTGCGTGTCTCCATCCTCATGGAACCCAGGACAGCCCCCATCTGATATGGCCCAGCACGTCCTAGCCTGTCAGGGCCGGAAGCCCATGGGGTCAAGGGCAAAGCTAGGGGGTGGGGGGCAGCTCAGGGGCCTCTGCCCCAGCTGGGAAGCCCCTTCGAGCCTGCAGAGGTGCTGAGACCTCAGGGACCTGGAGCGTGGGCAGGGTGAGCAGCTCGGGGCTCTCGGCTCAGTCACAGCCTGGCAAAAGCCTGGGGGCCCTGTGCGTCCCTTGTGGGCTGGACACTGCCCAGGACAGCAGGTGCTTTTCTTGCGGCAGGGCGAGGTGCTGGCAGGGTGGGCGTGCCTCACATGGTGGCAGAGGGTGCCCGGCTCCAGGGCTGCCGTCCAGCCACAGAAGGCTCCGGGTCTGGCAGGAAGGAGCCGGCAGGCCCTGATGATGAAACACGGAGCAGATACGGGGGATTAGGGAGCCGTGTGGAGGGGCAGAGCAGCGGCACCTCCGCCTCTTTGAGGGGAAAACTGCCCCCCAACCCTTCGTGCCTCAAACTCTGGACTGGGGCTGGCCAGCCACGCCGGGGGAGCCTGTGTCGGCAGGAGCACGTGCTCTCCCCGTCTCCACCTGGTGTGGCCCAGGCCCTGCTGACCTTGCCTTCCTGTGCCCAGGATGGCGGCTGGGGCTCCGGCCCCGTGGAGCAGGCGGCCTGGCGGTACTCGCAGACCCACCAGGCCATCCTGGGGCCCTTCGGGGAGCTGCTGACTGAGGACGACCTGGGGTACCTGGAGAAGCAGATCGCAGACCTGCAGCTGCGGCGCCGCTGCCAGGAGTACGAGAGTGAGCTGGGCCGGCTGGCGGCCGAGCTGCAGGCCCTGCTGCCCGAGCCCCTGGTCAGCATCACCGTCAACAGCCACTTCCTGCCCCGGGTGTCCGGGCTGGAGGCTGAGGAGGCCACGGCCCTGAAGGCTGAGCCCACAGGCTCTGCAGAGGCCTCAGAGGCGGTACCTGGTGGGCAGCCCCTGCCCTTCTGGTGCAGCCACATTGCCCGCCTGGTGCGCAGCATGTCGCTGCTGCTGAAGGGCATGAACGGGCTGGTGCAGGCAGAGGAGAAGCCGGCCTCCCGGCCCCCGCACGCCTGCAGGGAGGCCCCGGCCAGCCCCCCTCGGAGTGAGGCCCAGCGTGAGATCCAGGAGTGGGGGGTGTCAGTGCGGACACTGCGGGGCAACTTTGAGGCGGCCCCTAGCCTACCTTGCGGCTCCAGCCCCAGCCCCTGCAAGCTGGGGACCCGGCCCGGGCAGTGCCTGAGCGGCTGCTGGCCAGCCCCCCCGAAGCCCTGCAGCAGCCCGACTGGAGGGGGGCCTGGGCCGGGCGATGCAGAGGAGGCCAGTGACTCAGGCATCAGCTGCGAGGAGGCCCCGTCAGAGGCCGGCCCCGCGCCCGGCCTGGACCCGGCCAGCCTGCGCAAGGAGCGCATCGTCATGCTCTTCCTCAGCCACTGGAAGAAGTCGGCCTGCACACCGGCCCTCAAGGCGGCAGCCTGCAGGACCCTAGAAGCCCGCCATGTGGGACCACGGGTGCAGGGGGCAGCCAGGAGCTCCGGGCTGTCCTCCCTGCCCCCTGGCGAGGGTCCCCAGCTCAGCCACCTGTGGCAGCAGCGCGGCATCATCTCTCACCTGCTGGGCAACTGGAAGACCATCATGGCTCACGTGCCGGCCCGCCAGCTGCGGCGGCTGAGCCGGCGGCCCCAAGGGCCCCTGTCCCCAGAGCAGTTCCTGCCCCATGTGGCCGGGGCCCCTGTGCCCTACAGCAGCCTCTCGCTGGACCTATTCATGCTGGGCTACTTCCAGCTCCTGGAGTGTGACCTGCCGGCCGAGGAGCGAAAGATGCGCCACCTGCTCTGCTTCGAGGTCTTTGAGCACCTGGGTGCCCACGGCTGGGAGGCCGTGCGCGCCTTCCACAAAGCCGTGACCGACGAGGTGGCCGCCGGCCGCCGTGCCTGGACTGACGGCTTTGAGGACATCAAGGCCCGCTTCTTTGGCTCTAGCCAGGGTCCCACCTGGGACGCAGAGCCTGGCCGCAAGTCAGGCCTGACCCCGCTCGGGCCCCTGCCACACACCACCATCCCCAGCAGCAGCCCCAAGCCCACAGCACGGCGGCTGGGGGGCGGCTCCCAGCGGGGCAGTTTCAACAGCAAGGACATCTGCGGCTACATCAACCGGAGCTTCGCCTTCTGGAAGGAGAAAGAAGCCGAGATATTCAACTTTGGAGAGTGATCTGTCCCCAGAGTGGGTTGGGGGTGCGTTGGGTTTTCTCTTTCCTCTCCCCTGCTTACGCCCTGCGGCCGGAGAGCGGGGCGAGCCTGGGGGACGCCGTGCTCACCCTCCCGCCCTGCCCGTTGCCCGTGTTACGTGGTCCCTCTCCCACGTGCGTCTCCTTGGAGCAAGGGCTCGCCTCAGAGCCCTCTCCCACGGCACTCAGGACGCACCCTCGGTTGGCTGAGTTGGAGGGAGGCAGCGCCCACCCCAGCTCCAGGCCGGCGGCTCCCCGGCCTCCTCCCCTGCCGAAGACCTCGTAGAGCCGGCAGTGCACAGGAGTTTGCTAAATAGAGCTCCCCAGTCCTGGCCGCTCACCCTGCCCCAGCCCCTGCGCAGCGCCTGTGCCCACAGAGGCCGAGTCCTCACCCCAGCTCTGCCGCGGCGCCAGGCCAAAGCCTGCCGTCTCCCGCACACGGGGCCGCGTGCTGCCCTGCCCGCTCCCGGGTCCTGGTGAGGGTGGACTGAGGGCCCTGGTGGGAGAGTCTCTGTCCTGGGCGTCACCCTTGTCTCTGACGCACACCAGCCCGAGTGTGTCTAATGAGCAGGGCGCCGCTGGCAGCTGGGAGCACCAGGACGCCGTCTCTCGGGCGGCGGGGCCCTGGCTCTTGGATCCAACACGCAACCAGCAGAGACAGAGAGGGCTGCTCCGCCGGGCGCTGCCCTGCGCCGGCTGGCAGGAGGCAAGGGCGGAGGGAGGGTCTGTGCTGGGCCCCGGCTGGGTGGTCAGGAGGTTGGGCACCCCGGTGTCTCCCGTCCCTCATGCACCCCTTGCTGACGGTGCAGCTCTAAGGGCCTAACAAGGGGGCTGTGGCACGCACTGAGCCCCCCAGGTCACTTCCTGGCCGAGTGCTCAGGGCACCCCTGGCTCAGGGCGCCCTTGCCCACTAACTGTGGCCTCAGGCACGTCCCTCCGTGGCATGTGGGCCTTGGTTTCCCAGCTGAGAGGCAGGATCGAGGCCAAGAGGGGCACCCCACAAGCGCTTGGGGTTCCTGGAGGACCTGGGTGGGCTGCCCAGGGAGGGGTGAGGTGGGGGCTCAAATCCAGGTTTGTGGCCCAGAGGAGGGAGGGGACATCTCTGCTGGGGTGCTCAGGGCTGACCCCCAAGTGACCTCCTGCAGACACCCTGCTTCTGGGGGGAGCAGGCCGGG